>OU015475.1:7968510-8006010 GCA_907164805.1 Brachyptera putata
CACCACTAGGCCCTTTAGACTATATTATGTATTACTTTGCAAACGCTGAATATGCGTTGTGTGATGAGCGAGATGTCTATAAAGTGAAATCTAAAACCCTACACACCTTGATCATATACAATATATAATTCGATACCAACGAATCTACACAGGCCTGCAGGTGATTTTTTGATGAACTTTGTTTTTTAAGTATCTTGTTACTAATTGATAACACGTCGGTCTAAGGCTGTTGCTTCATAGTGCATTATTTGCACCAAGTATACGCGTATTCATCATTGGGAGAAGAATAGGCCTATATATGGAAGAATCATTCAAATTATTGAGCATGAACATGAAATAATGTGGTTTGAAGAATATCGATTTACTCACTGTTCAATTCTTCTTTCACAACGTTCATTATTTAACAAAATATTCGCTATTTCACAACTGCGCAAACTGAAATTAAGAGCTGCATTCTTGAAATTTAGAACTGCGCATATTAGGGTCAACTGCGCATTAATATAACCCCTGGCAATGTTTGTTATATTGTGTCGTGTTATTTTTGTAATGTTTTTCAATTGTTGTACTCGTTTGCGTACTCACCCTCATTGCAGTACAATAACTTATCGAAAACAGATCAATGATGACGTCATAGAAAGTGACGTCACCGGACACGTGTTAGTGACGTCATCGATAGGGACTTACCTGGAACAAGAAGAGAAAATCAAGGATTAGAGATTTACACATACAATTGGTCACTTGGTTCTGGTCAGTTGGTCAATTGGTACATTTGGTTTTAAAGTTCAATATTTAGTCTGTTATTAGATATTAATGTATTTTTCATATTATCTTTATGTATCTGTCTATGTGAAAGTGGTCAAGTGTAAGAGAAGCCATTGGCTTAACTTCGCCAGATTAATAAAGATCTTTTATCATTATTATTATTATTATCATCATTATTATTATTGAAAGCACGAGAACCGTGGTATTGACATTGTTATATTCAGTCTCACCAATCTGAAGCAAGTGTCGGATATCTTTGTAGTTTGCTCATCAAATTTATTCCATGTATATGGGCTGTGCATAAATGACGTCCACATTTCGGGGAAGGTGGGGGGGGGGGGGGGGTCATCGACCATGTGACAATGTGTGACAAGGGGGGAGGGGGATATACACTGATGTGACATCCTCATTCACACTACATATTGTTTGTTTCTTTCAATTTTCAGGAAAATAAGTTGGAGCCATATAATTTGTATGAAATTATAATCTATAATTTTATTATTCAATTATTTTTTATGATTAACTTATACCAATTATTACAATGCTTAAAAGAAAGTGCAATGACTGAGAAATCGAGTTTCACTTTTTTTTTCAATATCCCAATCCAATTTTCCAAATTCGCATGAGAAATTTAATGAGGGGGGGGGTAAATATTGGCTAGATTGTGACATCATTGAAGGGGGGGAGGGTAATCATCTATGTGACCAAACTGTGACAGGGGGGGGGGGGGAGGGGGTGATATACCCTAAAATTGTGTGACATCATTCATGGACAGCCCCATAGTCCTATATTTATTCAACCATGATGGGATTCTAGATAATACATAGTATTCAAATTTGATAAGATTCATCCATTAACTTGAAAAAAGTACTCACCATAAACACGTGGTTATTACCAACAATATAACGATAAATACAGTTATTTTGATTTCAGCAGAAAATCCGTCACTAACTAAAACTTTAAACTAGTAACCATATTTCCTCAATCCAACTCAACATCAACTTTAATTCAAATGACGAGAGATTAATTTATTTCCTACCTTAAGTCTCGCATTAGCTCAATCGCTTAGCTCCGCGATGTCATTTACTGTTCGGTTGGTTTCGGAAATCCCATTAACTGTCACCATAGTAACGAATAACAAACTTATGATATTATTTTCCACGTTTCCTTCCCTATTTGAGAGATGGTTCTGTAGAAGGAGAGAGGAAAATACGATTTGAAGAGGAGTGAGAAAGAGTGATAGAGAGTTAATGAATGAAAGTGGGTGACATAAAGAATGAAAGATGTGATGAGGATAAGGAAATGGAAAATGCTTATAATCATCATAAATGAGATTTGATTTAATGGATGAATAATGACATGTTTACAAATAAATTTTCCTCCAAACGAATTTTTCTCAACACTAATATTAATTTTTGTATTGGAGATATCAATAGCTTGACATCCATTAAGGATATAAAGAAGATAATTTTTTTTATTTCCATTTTCTCCTTGTTCATGATTGCCTTTTGATCAACATGAAATTTATCTTGTTCCTTGCTGTGGACCACACACCCCCTCACCTACGGGTCCCACGCGGGTTCACATCACAAGAGGGTGTCCAGCATCTATATGGATGCCATCAAATCGATGGTTGCTTCTCTCTCTTTTCCTCTTTCTTCTCTCTTTCTTCTTTCTATCGTATCTTTCTTCTCTGTTTCGTCTGCTGTCTTCTTCTTTCTGCCTCCTCTCGTTTTTCTATTCTTCTTTTCTTCTTTCTTTCTTCTGTCTTCTGTCTCTTCTTTCTCGTCTCCTTTTCTTCTTCTTTTCTTTCTTTCTTCTTCTGTTCTGTTTCTTCTTCTTTCTTCTTGTCTTCCTTCCTTTTTTTTTTTCTTCTTCTTCTTTTCTTCTCTTTCTTCTTCAAAACAGAAACGGACATAGTAGAACACGGAACCTGGCACCGCGCGACGGCTGTGCGCGGCGTCTGGCTATAGCTTCGTCTTCTCTTTTTTCCCTCCCGCGCGCTACTAACTCGCGCGAGTCCGGCCGCTCCTCCGCCGCTTGGGCAGCGCGGCGTTAGCTCGTCTACTCCGCGCTGACCCCGCTCCCCGTCGAGTCCCCTCACGCGCCGAGTCCACTGTCGGCCGCCGCGGGCTAGCGCGCTCTCGGGGTCTCTCGGGGTCCAGCTCACGCGGACGCGTCGCTCTCGCCCTCCCGGCCGCTGCGGGGCATCCTAGGACATAATTCTTCAACCTGAGGCTGTTCAACTTCTTATAGCTGTGACGTCGCTTGGGAGACCCGGATAGAGGTGAGAGAGAGAGAGAGAGATGAGAGGAGAGAGGAGAGAGAGAGGAGAGAGGAGGAGAGAGAGGGAGAGGAGAGAGAGAGGAGGAAGAGAGAAAGAGATGGAGAGAGAAAGTTAGATAGGGAGAGGGAGAGAGAGATAGATAGATAGATAGATGGAGAGAGAGAGAGAAAGAGAGAGAGAGATAAGAGAGAGAGAGAGAGATGGAGAGAGAGGAGAGAGAGATAGACGAAGAGATGTCATCCATAAAGTTGAATCTCATAAATCTTATCACTCGCCTTAGTTAAGATGTCATGTAATTTTAATTTATATTTGAAGCTTTGAAGATCTTCTTCCTATTTCCAGCCAACTCAGAACGCTATTCCTCAAGTTAAATACTAGAACATGTAACTTTGAAGTAACTCGTCGTATAGAACAGTTCCTGTTTACTAACTGACACCGAGTGACTTGACTCAGATCATTTGAATAATCACCAACTCTTTCAAATCATAGTTTTCACACATTTCAATTCATCATGAGAACAAGACTTTCCCTTCAAATAAAAGGTTGCCATCGGCACAGATTAACAATACATGCACATGTAGATTGAAATGATATTGCAATAAAACGTATTGTTAGACGAGCTTTAGCGAGGATTCAATTTGACATACTGAAAAAAATTGGTGTTCGTTTTCTTTTTCTTTTTTTTTTTATGTTTTTTTGTCGGTTCTCCACAGGTCAAACGGCTACAGCTATCAACTGCAAACTTTTTTTCAATATGGTTCCTCATCTAACTTATATCTGTATAGTTTTGTGGTATTATCGGGGGGTAACTTTTTTTTTATGAATTTTAGAAATTTCAAAAATACCCATTAGAATAACATGGCGGAAAAAAAATGAAAATATTTTTATTTTGCAAAAGAAGTTGAATTACATTTTGATACACATTTTTAACAATTTCAGCTTGATCGTGTCAGCCATTTTCGAGAAAAAACATCAAATGTGCTAAATTGGTACCACTCGAAGCAGTTTTGACCCATTTTTACCCATACTATTACTGTCCGCTCGTCTAACAACGCATATGTGCTGTTTTCCCAGTATTGTAAATTCGACTTTCCCTTCTCTAAATACGTGAAAGTTACTCAGCTTACAAATCTTTGTATCATTACTCTATTGACAAACTTCCCTCTTGACATTTATTTTTTCAAAAGGTTGGCATAATTAACTTTTCCTCCTTTCCCACATACATGCTTCGGCTTATCTAGGTTCAGTTTTTCAATATCCAATATATCATAAGTAAAATAAACTAGGAAAACGCCATATATGCGTTGTTAGACGTGCGAATAGTATTACCGGTAGTATGGGTGAAAACTGCTTCCGAGTGGTACCAATTTAGCACATTTTATGTTTTTTCTTCAAAATGGCTGACCCAATCAAGCTGAAAATTTCCAGAAATGTGTATCAAAAAGTAATTCAACTTCACGCAAAAATTTCATTTCTTTGGAAAATGAAATATTTTCTTTTTTTCCCGCTGTGTTATTCCATGGGTATTTTGAAATTCTAGAATTCATAAAAAAAAAGTTCTCACCCGATAATGCCACAAAACTATACAGACCTAAGTCAGATGAGGAACCATATTGAAAAAAAGTTTGAAGTTGATAGCTGTAGTCGTTTGACATGTGGAGAACCAACAAGAAAACATATATAATATATATAAAAAAAAAAAAAAAAATCGAACACCAATTTTTTTCAGTATGTCAATTGAATCCTTGCTAAAGCTCGTATAATTAAAATAATTCTTATATTTCCAAGCATTTAATTCTAGTTATTATTGTTGTGAATTAATCAAACATTATCGGACCAATGTGTCATGTATCATGATTATGTTAGCTGTGGTTAGTATAATAATATTCATGCATCATTCATGTATGTTCATGTTTGGTATTTATTTAGAAAACATCAAATAATGTAAACAAACACACAAGCCAGCTTCACTCTACAATGTTTACACGATGTCTTTCCACACGTAAACTGTATCTCCAAAACTAATCAACTTGGATTTGATGAAATAATCTGAATACTCGAAACTAACACACATATTTCAACAATCACATTTATGTAAAATATCCTTTTGTTGTCAGTTTTTAACGTTAGAGCGTATAGCAACCTTATTCCACCTTCTTTTCTTGTATAAATACTCCATAAATCTCTGACATTCAGAAGATAACAATACACTCTTATCAAAATGTCAAGCACAACAATGGCCTGATTTTATCATCATCTCATAGCAGGTCTATTGTTGTCATTCTTGAACATAGGCGAGAGCGTTCGATATTCAAAAGAATTCGGTGCGTCGTGCGACTTACCCGCCCCCACAAAGCGATACGGCGAACTTCTCGAACTAAAACAAGACAAGCTACCGTAGCCCATGGCAACGACTGGAGATCTTAAGGGGATCTGTACATGAAGAATTAGTTATATATATATTTTTTTTTTTCATATTATTCTTCCTTATTCTTTACTGTTCAATAATATGTAAACATGTTTCATCATCATAATGTAAAAAGTGCTTTGAAAAAAATATTCAGTTGAAAATAGTATTCTAATTAACCTAATAGTTGATACATTTCATTTACTTTTCATGAACTAAAAGCCCGTTCACTGGGTTCATTGTTTTTTGATATTTAGGAACATTCATCTTGGAATCTATCTTACCGATTTACTTGAAATTTCAAAGTTATTTACCAGCTATTATACTCTATAGCCTGAGCTTAAAAAAATACTTCATGTTGATGGTTTCGTATTTATTAATTGTTAGTTACGAAAAAAACGTGAAACATTTAGTTTCCAGTAACCGGGTTTGAATGAAATATTTATTGGAATTAAAACAATAATGTGACAATATTTATTGAGAGTCATTTTATAGAAAGAACTATAGGCTACAATGTGCAAAAAAAAGAATTTTAATGAATAGTTTCCAAGATATGTGTTCCTAAAGAAGATAAAAAACACATGTTAATCCTTCATGCACAGGTCCCCTTAAGATATTTGCATTGAATAGTCAGGTCTTTTCGAACAGAAGTTCAAAGTAAATTGTCAGAATTCCTAGGAATTGTGATTCAGTTATAGAGTTACTTTTGACAAAGAATATGTTTAGAAGACGCATGGATTCAGTCAATATCAGCTTTGAAATGATCTTCGTGGAGATAATCAATAAATGGAAGATATTTGTATGAATATTCACACAAAGGATGCGTTATGAGTTGAGAGAATAACAGAGGTTCAAATTCATCTGCTGGTAAGAAGAGTAGGCCTACCTTATTATTAGGACTCCCGTCTCTTGCTTGTGATTTAATGTTTTCCCAACAAACTGATAGATCAGGTATGAACATTAAAATGTTGATAAAGGCACTATTTTGTGTTGAATTTGGTGTCTAGAGCCAAGAGTTATGAAATGGTAGACTTTATCCAATTTTAGATTTCATGAACCAAAAGATTTGATGAAAAACAGATATTCTGGTAATGTTCACTTGCATGAGTACAAAAACGTATTCACTCAACCACCGATTTTTTTATCCAAATCCAAACCTTCAATTACTGTAGTCTGATATAGAAATGATCTAAATATAATCATAACTGAGGCCTACCCTAAAAATATAAAACTATAAGTTAGTACAAATATAACGCATATAGGCCGATATTTCGTCGTCATGTTCGTAGAATACCTAGTTATTTCTTGGGTGTATGTGAAATAGAAAATACAGTTCGCGCCAGCATGATTATTCTTCCTGAATTCTTCGAAATATGAGTGCTTTGGATCGCATAAAGCATGAACGAGAGGGTCACGGGCCACCCTACGGATTCGTTTGGGAGGGTTCGGCTCCTTGGCTCGAGTAGGCCTGTTGAATCGTTGTCAAGACTAATTTCAATATTGGTCGCAAAACAGTATCGGTTTAGAGAAAAAATCTCTCCGACCTATAACCCTCGTCCAAAAGCATTATATAATATTTGAGAAGTAGCAAAACAGCGAGGGGTTTACAGCTCGAAATTTGATATACACCTGATTTCAGGTGATTTCAGAGGTTTCAAGAGATTTCATACGGATTTCAATGAGATTTCAAGGGTTTTTAATGGGATTTCAGGAGTTGTTAACCCCTCGCAAAAAAAGTAGCATCGCATGGACGTCATACCGCTCCAGCCAATTAGACTCAACATTTCTTCCGGGTTAGCATATTATCCGAACAATCAAGGAGCCGAGCCCTCCCGAATGAATCCGTCGTGTGGCCCGCGACCCATTCCTTATTAGAGACGAGTGGACCAAGACAAGAGAATAATTAAGAACACTACCCGCTCGTTCAAGGTAGCGTTCGCGGTATCTATCTTTGCAAGGTGTTTGACCGCCGACAGCGCCAAACGGTAGCGTCACCAACGAGTCAGAACGGACAAAATCGTCAGTCATTCGACTTGTGAAGTGAATAGAAATAGTTTGGTTTCGTGTGATACGCTTCTGTTATTCATTGTCAGAAAATGAGTGATTTCCAAGGATTTTGTCCGGACCTTTCACTGGTAAGAACGTATACATTATTGTTATATTATGTATAGTCCCAGTGCCGAGGGGTTAACAACTCCTGAAATCTGATGTACACTTGCCATGAAATCACTAGAAATCCCTTTCAAATCCCTGAAATCACTTGAAATCCCTGAAATCAGGTGTACACCAAATTCGCGAGTTGTAAACCCCTCACCCAGACCTAGGCCTATCATGAAGCTATTTCAAAATTGTAGATTGTTGACTCTCCTTTACCTGGATAATTTGATACAGCCAGGATATCAAGGGTTGACATTAACAAATCATCATTGTTTGTCACCCCAATTAATAATATCAGATGGGGACGTCATTAATGAGATGTAGAATATCATAAGGCAGGTAGGAGGCCAATTTGGGAAAGTTATGTGCAACAGTTAGTAGGTACCGTACAAGAGTTAGTAAATGTCCTGACCTAGGACTAGTGTAGCCTAACTTTCATTGTTGCAAAATAATTAATGATGTTGACTATTGCTTGCTAAACCACGATGTAGTGATACTAACAGACTTCACTATAATATAAAGAAAGTGTGCCAACTCGAATCTTCCAAATGGAATATTTCTGCGGTCGAAATCTGAGTCCATGGTCCCATTTGCCTGTCGCGCAACTATCTCCCTTACATCGAACTATAGGCCTATAAAACAACAATGCTCAACAATGCTACACAAGGCTGAGTAGAATTATTATGTCTTAGATGTCTCTAATTATTATCAGAGGTGGCATTAGTTTATCACGAAAATTATATGTTTGGTAATTTCAATGATGTCACCGGTACCGTAGCCACTCTTATCTACATCTAGTTCATAAGGAAATCCTCTGAATCTCAACAGGCAAATGGGACCGTTGACTCTGATTTGTCTGCAAGAAACCACAGATGCCTGCCATGTTTTTAGTATGGGAGTCGGTAGGCCTACCCTTATTTATATTATGATACAATCTGTTGGTATCACTACATTGTGGCTGAACCATACCACCAACCTGGAGACGATGTGGGATTACGAACGAGCTAATGAACGAATGACTTAGGGCCTACGCGTGACTCTATCCCGAATCAGATTTGAATTCAGTTTTCGAGAGAGCACATTGGCGTTTCTGTCATGGTGTAGTGATATCAACAGACGTAATCCTAATATAAAGAACATGTACCTACTGCCATACTAACAACATGGCTGGAATTTGGTATTTTGGGGGGAACAAATCAGAGCAGAAGATCCCATCTACCTGTCGCGATTAAGCGACTCCTTTGTGAAATCGATGTAGATTCGATTGGTTATGCGGTACCGGTTTCATTGTTGAACTTTCAAAACTATAATGTTTGTTTAAAACAGTTGCCATTGCTAACATAGTTATATAATGAGCCGTGTATAGTTCGATATGAAGGCGATAGTTGCGCTACAGGCGAGTGGGATGATGGACGCAGATTCTGATCTAGGAAATACTGCACTTTGAAGACGCAAGTGGATACACCATCTTTATAACATAATGAAGATAGAAGTCCGTAGGTGTAACTACGCCGTGCTAGTGATGGGACGTTGACAATGTTTGAATTAATTGGAAATTTGTATTGTAAGTTTAGTGACATTTTCAGAAAATGTCCATTCATTGAACATTCTCTGTGAATACAATGGAAATCATTGAATTCACTGAATTCATTTTACTGGATTGGTTTCAATGATTTTAAAAGAAGGACAGGGTTTCATTCAATTCTTTAGAAAATGTCACTGCAAATTTATTTGAATTTTCAATGAAAATTCTCGGAATCTCGTAGAAAATTTCCAATCCATCTTTCCTCACTTACTTTTCAGATAGAACATTTTCAAATGACTTTCCAAAATGGCCGCACAAAGGAGTAGGCCTACGGACCCCGCCTACAGTTGATTGCCGAGAAGTCTACACATTTAATGAAAGATCTATTAATTTTCAAAAACATACTGAACCCAGTATTATCTTATGCTTAGGGCCTACTCATCAGGCTTTTTATAATGTGATGGTCCAGTAAATCGTTTCAGTATTGCTACGAGTGTCTTCAAACTCTAGTTTCAACGGAAAGTTTCAACGAGAAACTTCCATGAATATTTACATCACCAGTCGTGGTTTTGTGAAGGATCTGACCGGCTTTGTTTGTTATTTCAGTGGCTGGATGACAAGGATGGAGGCATGCGGCCATGGCGGTATTTTCTTCCTGATCGCAACCCACATCATCTTGTGCGTCTTGTTCATAGTAAGTTAACAGAGAAACCAGGAACCCTGGAATAAACCCTGGAATAAACCACTTGAAATGACGTGCTGGGCCAGGCTAGCTCCAGGAGACTCAGAACTTCAATTGGATAATGTTGTCTAGGAGAGCTGAATACCATGACAATACTAGATAATAACAGAGTGACGGACTTCTGGATTGAAAACTTCTGGACTTCTGGATAGCTAAAAAATTTTAGCCTACCTCAAAGCAATGATAGGATTTTGTGCTGACAAGGTCTGAACATATATTGTCATGTCACTGGGCTCCACTAGTAAAAAGAAATCAGTCAGTCTCCTGGAGCTAGCTTGGTCCAAGTTCCTGGACCCTTACTGCGATTGCCACTTGAATATAGTCCTGGGCATAGCCAGCACCAAGAGAAAAATTTGATATGTTAAAATTTATTAGTGGAGCTGAATTATATAGCAACATATTCAGTCCTTCTGTATTTCATTACTGTTAGCACAAAATCCTAGCCATGCTTGTGAGATGAGCTATGGAATATGACAGATTATTGGAGTTTAGGGAACCGTGACTTCTTATCATCTCGTATTCTTGAATTAATTTGAACCCTCACCGCGACTGTCACTCAAAATAACTTTCTAGGCCTGGCTAGCTCAAACTCAAAGAGACTGAAGATTCTGATTGGATAATGTTCTCTGAGAGAGCTGAATACCATGACAATATAAGATAACATAGTTACGGTCTATTGGATCGGAAAACCTGACCTATTTTAGTCCACCTCGAAGTAGTGCTAGGATTTTGTGCTGACAACAATGGAAATACACAAATACTGGACATGTTGCAATAGTATTCAGCTCTACTGATGAACAATTAGGAAAACGTCATATGTGCGTTGTTAGACGAGCGAATAGTGATAGTATGGGTAAAAATGGGTAAAACTGCTTCGAGTGGTACCAATTTAGCACATTTTATGTTTTTCTTCAAAATGGCTGACCCGATCAAGCTGAATTTTTTAGAAATGTGTATCAAAATGTAATTCAACTTCACGCAAAATTTCATTTTTTTGGAGAATATATTTTTTTTTCTTTCCCGCTATGTTATTTTAATGGGTATTTTTGAAATTTCTAAAATACATGAAAAAAAAGTTACCCCCCGATAATGGCACAAAACTATACAGATCCAAGTTATATAAGGAACCATATTGAAAAAGCCGTTTGACCTGTGGAGAACCGATAAAAAAACATGAAAAAAAACAACATAAAAACGAACACCATTTTTTTCCAGTATGTCAAATTGAACCTCGCTAAAGCTCGTCTAATAACTGATCAAAGTCCTGGTCCTCTAAAGCTATCCGGCCCTAGCACGTTATTCCAAGTGCTTTAGTTGGTAAGAGTCCTGTTTTAAGAATATCTGAAAATATCGTTTCTAGGACCCTGTTAATTTCCTGTCCCGACTCGCTCGTAGGATATTATAGGTAGGCCTACTAAGGCCCGGTTTTACGAATCTTAGTTAAGTACTAATCCACTAACCATTTGTTAAAGGTACGAAAATATCATATGTAACCAATGGTGATAACAAGTTAATCCGCTAACTATTGCTTAATCCACTAACTATCGATTCGTACCCGGTTTCACGAATCTTAGTTAAGTACTAATCCACTAACTATTTGTTAAAGGTACGAAAATATCATATGTAACCAATGGTGATAACAAGTCGATCCGCTAACTATTGCTTAATCCACTAACTATCGATTCGTAATACCGGCCCCAAGAATAAAAATAAACTAAGGCTAGACAAGTTGCAATGACAAGATACCTTTCTAGTAAACATTATCCCAAATACTTTAATATATAACCTTAAGGTTATATATTAAAGTATTTGATTATCCAATCAAGAATATACTATGGCAAAGTGCACAGATATGCACATAGGCGCTAAAATGACCTAGCTGTCGACGCGCTTTTAAACCCTAACACTATTACTATAGGGGCTGTCCATAAATGATGTCACACAATTTTAGGGTATATCGAACCCCCCCCCCCCCCTCCCCCCCCTTGTCCGAGTTGGTCACAGAGATGATGCCCCCCCCCCCTTAATGATGTCACAATCCTCAATATTACTCCCCCCCCCACCCCATGAAATTATTCATGCGAATTTGGAAAAACTGGGATTGGGATATTGAAAAAAAGTATTCCTCGATTTTTTAGTTCACTAAATTCCCTAAAAACCACCTAACCACCTAAATTCTGCATTAAAATATAATTTCATACAAATTATATGGCACCAACTTATTTTCCTGAAAATTGAAAGAAACAAATAATATGTAGTGTAAATGTGGATGTCACATTAGTGTATACCCCCCCTTCCCCCCTTGTCACACATTGTCACATGGTTGATGACCCCCCCCCCCCCAAGAAATGTGGACGTCATTTATGGACAGCCCCATAGGAATGACACCACGATGTAGTGATACCAACTCACTTCATCATATTATAAGAAGGTGTGCTAACTCCATGATTTAACATGGGAGCCTGTTGGTGTTTTCGTGCCGTCACTTCAGAGCCAAAAGGGCACATTTCCCTGTCGCGATTTAGCGGATTCTCTTGTGAACTAGATGAGATACGAGTGGCTACAGTACCGGTGACATTGATGACGTCATTATTTGATTGTTATCAAACACCAATATGTGCATCACGCATGTTATCTATTGAGCCGTGATCAGTAGTTCAATATGAAAAGCGATAGTAGCGCTACAGGCAAATGTGCCCTCCACGACGGCGGCCATGCACCAATTGGAAGGCTAAGTTAGTACACCTTCTTTATAATATGATGAAGTGAGTTGGTATCACTACATCGTGCTATTACTATAGGAATGACACTGTCAACAAATACTTCAATATATATTGAAGTATTTTCTGTCAACAATCACTCATTGTGTTTGTTGTTTCCTACCATCATGTATTGTTGTTATAGTAACGACTCACAGTCATTCGAATAATAAGATTATTACCCAGAATTCAGAGACAATACAATTTGTTTAGTCAAAGATTTGGTTGACAACAATCGATTCAGACGAAGAGATTGTTTTGCTCTCTGAATATTCATCAGATAGAGCATTCTTTATTTTTAGAAGGCGTGTGTTTTTTTCTGGTGTCGTATATCAACAATTGACATTTTATTGTTTGTCAAATAAATAGAACGCGCAATAAACTTCAATAAACATCACTGGTGATGTGATTCCATTATGTGTTTGTGTTTGTATTCGAACTCAACAGTGGTACTGATTCTCATTCTTTAGACGAGCTTCAGCGAGGATTCAATTTGACATACTGAAAAAAAAAATCGTGTTCCTTTTCATGTTTTTTTTTTTGATATTGGGTTTAACGACGCACTGTAATGACAGCGAAGGTCTATTGGCGTCGGATGGATGATTAATGGGGTGATGGGATGATGAGATGAAGGTTTCCTGGTTAATGGGAAGGATATTGGGAAGGAAGCGGTCGTGGCCGACTTATTGTGGGAGCCATCCCAGCATTAGCCTAGACTACAGAGGGAAACCACGAAAAACCCCTGTAAAGATGGTCGGCGGCGGGGATCGAACTGGGTCCGAAGTTCCCGTCGCCTACCAGATCACAAGAAGCGAGCGTGCTAACCACTGCGCTAAATGTGCTGGTGTTCGTTTATTTTTATTTTTTTATGTTTTTTGTCGGTTCTCCACAGGTCTACGACTTCAATACTCATCTAACTTAGATCTATATAGTTTTGTGGCATTATAGGGTGATAACTTTTATTTTTATGAATTATAGAAATTTCAAAAATACCCTCTAGAATAACACAGCGGAAAAAATGAAATATTTTCAATTTCCGAAAAAATGAAATTTTGCGTGAAGTTGAATTACATTTTGATACACATTTCTGGAAATGTTCAGTTCGATCGGGTCTACCATTCTGAAGAAAAAACATAGAATGTGCTAAACTGGTACCACTCGAAGCAGTTTTTACTCATTTTTACCCATACTATTACTATCCGCTTGTCTAACTACGTATGGCGTTTCCTAGTCTATAATAATATCATCATTTATAATTAGTAATAGATACATTTTTTCAAGGATTTGTTTTTCAAGTTGTGACTGCATAATGACAAGGTATGTAGTTGGCAGGTAGTTTTATTTCCATCTTTTTTTTTTTTTTTTTTTATTGCAAAATAAACACAGATAGCACATTTACAGAAGTACAAAAAATAAGGCAATATCATTCGGAATTCCCACAATTTCAAAAGCTGCTGAATGTACTCGTTGCTTTTGAGCTCGTGAACTTGTATTCTTCTTTTTTAGTTCCCTTCACATTCAGTTTCCGTTGTTTTTCTGACATTCCTTCTTTGATCATTTGTAACAATCACCGCTAGCCCGCATGATTTCCTGTATCATATTTCATTCTATAGGGTTGTTATGGCTCATGAAAATACTAGAATTAAATAACCATATTAGAACATATTGACGCTTTAAAATACTACATATACTTATTTACTCACTCAGTACATTTTCTTTATCTCTAACTTTCATGAACAGAAAACAAAAGCTCTTCTGTTTTTCTCAACAATCAATCATTTCTACTTGGCCGGACATGCCAAGTAGAAGATGGCGGTGGTTTCTGCACTCTCTTGCACAGTCACTGCCCTCTCGCTACCTCAATCTAATTAGGTGAGGCCTAACAGGGTATTGCGAATAAAGCTGGCCTTCCATGAACGCGGTATTCGCTTAGCGAATTCGCTAAGCGGTTTTTTTAGCCGCCATGTTGAAAAAACGACCAATCATTGACAAGAGCGGCGCATGGCGGCACGGTATCCGAGCTAAAAACAACAAAAGCCGCCCCGGTGGCTAAGTCAATTATCGCTAGCGGTAGTAACCGAAGTCACCTTTGGGCGTGGGTTCGAGTCCCGCATAAGGCATGGGTTTTTGTAAGCGTCCCTTCACCTATTATCACTTCACCGTTTCATTGTCATCCGCTCGTTCGTACCCTGGTATAAGTTAGCTGTTGGTGGGGTCGTTAAGCTTATTCGTACCCCGGTATAAGCTAGCTATTGGTGGGATCGTTAAGCTCATTCGTAAAGCTCATCGTTAAGCTCATTCGCGAATACCGCGTTCATGGAAGGCCAGCTTAAGAGTAGTTTTTGTTCACGACTCTTATTGCGTATTTATCTAGTTCAGTATGTTGTTTATTCTGTCGTTACGTTCACCTCTGCAAATTGGTGTTTGTATTTTATAGTGCTGCTTAACGACCTCACCAACAGCTAGCTCATACCGGGGTGCGAATGAGCTTAACGACCCACCAACAGCTAGCTTATACCGGGGCGCGAATGAGCTTAACGACCCCACCAACAGGTATGGTTATACCGGGGTACGAATGAGCTCAACGACCCCAGTAACAGGTATGGTTATACTGGGGTACGAATGAGCTTAACGACCCCACCAACAGGTATGGTTATACCGGGGTACGAATGAGATTAAGGACTCCACCAACAGCTAGCTTATACCAGGGTACGAATGAGCTTAACGACTCCACCAACAGCTAGCTTATACCGGGGTACGAATGAGCTTAACGACCTCACCAACAGGTATGGTTATACTGGGGTACGAATGAGCTTAACGACCCACTAACAGCTAGCTTATACCGGGGTACGAATGAGCTTAACGACCCCACCAACAGGTATGGTTATACTGGGGTACGAATGAGCTTAACGACCCCACCAGCAGCTAGCTCATACCGGGGTACGAATGAGCTTAACGACCCCAGTAACAGGTATGGTTATACTGGGGTACGAATGAGCTTAACGACCCCACCAACAGCAAGGTTATACGGGGGTACGAATGAGCGGGTGATGATGAACGATGAAGTGATGATAGGTGAAAATACTTCTTCAAAAACTTATGCGGGACTCGATCCCACGCCCAGCGGTGACTTCAGTTTACTACCGCTAGCGATAGTTGACTGAGCCACCGGGGCGGCTCTGGTGTTTGTTCTTCAAGTTTTTGATGATTTCTGATAGATTTTGAATTCTTGATCAATTAGAGCGAGCGTATGGACACAATAAGAGTAGTTGGTTTTATAAGTTTCATGATTTTAAAATCGACGTCCATATTTTAGGAGATGTTTGTATTGCCTACTGTCACTGATTTTGATTTAAAAAATTCAATCATACATCAATAAATGATTTGATCCCGGGTTAGGAGTATGTGTTTCAACTAGCAAGTGTTTTTGTGCACTTCCATCTTGTGGTACAGTTTTTTCAAGATGGCGTACATTGTGTCAGTTCAGACATTTCCATATTTATGTGAGGATTCCTCTTATACATTATTTCAATTATAATCCCGACCAGACTTTTCCTAAAAGATACATTCCAGATCTATCTAAAAACACCAAATTCTCCTAAAAAAAGGTCGCGGTAAGGTCATGACAAATCTACTAGTAGTGTTAAGCTCACTATTTGACCATATAATATCGCCCTTATTGCCCTTGACAGTATTTTTTATATGTTGGGTTCAAGTTAACAACGCACTGAATGTTATGATAGCGCAGATCTAATGGCGTCGGATGGATGATTAATGAGATGATGGGATGATGAGATGAAGGTTCTTGGGTAATGGGAAGGAAGCGGTCATGGCCGACTTATTGTAGGAACCATCCCGGCATTAGCCTAGACTACAGAAAGAAACCATGAAAAACCTCTGTAAAGATGGTTGGCGGCGGGAAATGAACCGGCTCCGAAAACCCCTCACCTCCCGGATTACATGAATCGAACGCATTAACCACTGCGCTGCATATTGTGAATGAAGAGTTGTTGATGGATGTTTTGTCTCTGTCCCACACACAGAGGTATGTGGGCGCGCCGATGTTGGAGGGCAGGAACGGTTGGGGGTTTCGACAGATGGAGAGACTCAGAGCCGCCTACAGGTTCTTCAGAAACACGCCTCCGAGGCCGGTAAGTAACAACACCCTTCAAGCTCCCACTCGTGATGGAATGACACCAAATGGGCTGAATAGTAGATGAGCTTCGGCGAGGATTCAATTTGACATACTGAAAAAAATTGGTGTTCGTTTTTTTTTTATTTTATTTTTGGTCGGTTCTCTACAGGTCAAACGGCTACAGCTATCAACTTCAAACTTTTTTACAATATGGTTCCTCATCTAAGTTAGATCTGTATAGTTTTGTGGCATTATCGGGTGGTAACTTTTTTTCATGAATTTTAGAAATTTCAAAAATACCCATTAGAATAGCACGGCGGAAAAAAGGAAATATTCTCATTTTCCAAAAAAATGAAATTTTGCGTGAAGTTGAATCACATTTTGATACACATTTCTAAAAAAATTCAGCTTGATCGGGTCAGCCATTCTGAAGAAAAAAACATAAAATGTGCTAAATTGGTACCACTCGAAGCAGTTTTTACCCATTTTTACCCATACTATTACTATTCACTCGTCTAACAACGCATATATGGCGTTTTCCTAGTTATTTTTTTATTGCTGCTTAACGACCCCACCAACAGCTAGGTTATACGGGGGTTCGAATAAGCGGGTGATAATGAAACGATGAAGTGATGATAAGTGAAAGGACGTTCACAAAAACCCATGCCTTATGAGGGACTCGAACCCACGCCAACGGTACCTTCAGTCTCTGATCGTGCCTCAGCTGACTGAGCTAACGAGGGCGGCAGGCGTGAATAGTACATAATGAGATGAGCGTTAGGGAGGATTTCCACCCAACTCTTACGGATCCTTTTTTTTTTTTTTTTTTGTAAATTGTGAGCACTGCACGCAGGGTTCGACCGATCGACATGAAACTTTTTCTGCATACGCAAACTTAACTAATCTAGAACTATGTAGTTTTGGGGTCAAATCTGTTGGACCATTCTTGAGAAATACCATCTCAAAGTTTCTGAACACCCCTAAGATTAGGCTGAGCAGAAAAAATTGAAAAAATCTCACCAATACAAATCAAATTTTCCTCAAATGTAAAAACGGAAGTGATACCCTAACTAAAAATTTGTATGCAATTTGAAACAGCCCTTTTTAAAGAAAATAATGTAACACATGTCCTTTATCATCAAATAGATGGAAATAATAGCAGACAATTTTTGCAGTGATAGATCCACCTACATTCGTTGATATCGAATAAAGTATATTCCATATGATTAAGGTGTGCAGAGTTTTAGAGTTTACTCCATAGATATCTCACTCATCACACAACGCATATTCTGAGTGTGCCTTATTATAACTCACTGTGTAACTTTTCACAAGTTTCCACTTCTCAACACTGCAACCGGAGCTGGATTATTATTGTGATGCGTTGCCATGTTACCATGACAACTGACGTGTTGTTTGCTCCAGAACATAGGCGTGCTTCACGCCGGTAACGTCATCAACAACAACAACAACAACAACAACAACGTGTTTAACGAGATGCTGCAAGGCTTGGAGCAGCAGGGTTATGTGATCCACGCTGTGCCGGGAGTCTGGGTCTCCAACAAGAGGGTGAGTTTAACGACGCACTGCGATCTTAATCAAGATATATTGGCGTCTGATGGATGATACATGAGGTGTATCCGTATCTCTCATGTTTTCTGTTCTTTTCTTAGCTCTCTTCCTAAATCACTGATCGTCGTTATATTCTTGATATCTTCTTCCAATTCATTCCATTCCCACGTCGTTCTTTGTATGAATCCATATTTACCCACTTCGCTATCCACCTTTTCACTTCCATTCTTACCCTTCCCCTTGTACTTATTCGTAATCCCTTTCCAATTTCATTGCTTAATTCATCCCATCCTGTAGATTCATTTTTGACTCTAACAAAATTGCACATTCTTTCTATTTGTCTTCGTTTCGCCAAATTTCCCAATCCCATTTCCTCAATCATTTTACTAGGTATTTCTATAACTTTTTCAACCACATCCTTATCGTTCCTGATAATCTTCCAGCGCTTCTCTCTCCCCTATACCCTTCTTGCAGCAACCCTTTGAACGTTCTCCACAGCCTTTATTAGTCCAACTTCATGCGGATCCCAGACTGAACTAGCATACTCAAACATTGACAACTCTCAACGTCCCACCAACTATTATGGCTGGCTATAACATCCCGACTCACTGAACCTAACTTCGTAGGACGAAATGACCACAACCTCAAGATAAACCTACCAAGACATAACACCAACATAGGCCTCCAATCTTTTCTTGGTAGATCCATTCGTCTCTGGAACGATCTCCCTCAAGAACAAATGGAAACCTTACCAAAATACTCTACTTTCAACACTATTCTATTAAATCTCTAGACCCACATTCCAAAATGACACTTAACTACTTTTTTTTTTATTTTGTTTCTACTTTTTTTCCCCTTTTTGCTCTACTCAAATTTTTATAAACTGTATACTCAAACTGAAAATTCGCCATTGTTAAAATAAGAAATAGTATTTAGAATAAACTGCCACCAGACTAATGGTCCAAAGCTCTAATGTAATGAAATAAATAAATAATAAATAAACTACTATTCCGATAACTCCTTTCCCACACATAAGCATTGGCTCATGTGGGTTTCCTACTCGCAATACTATTCGATTTTCAACTCAATTAATTATTTAATTACCGCACTAAATTACTACGTAAATGTCAAATGAATTGCCTTCCTTCTGCGAGAAGGTTTTACAATAGTATTGTACACCACTAAACGTGAATTATATTGCTGGTGAGGGTACTTATTCATGCTGCAGTACTTATCTTATGTTCATACAGACAATGTTGCGAATACCATTCGGTAGCTTCTTACAAGCTAGTTGAATTATATTATATTTATTACTTTAATCAAGTTTTTTCTACAACCTTTGTTGTAATAGCAG
The DNA here is from genome assembly GCA_907164805.1 of Brachyptera putata. NCBI lineage: Eukaryota > Metazoa > Arthropoda > Insecta > Plecoptera > Taeniopterygidae > Brachyptera > Brachyptera putata. The sequence continues at coordinate 7,988,208 of OU015475.1, forward strand.
TTAGTATCTAGAGTGCAGTAGCGGAGCGTCGGGGTAAACATTGAGACAATGTCGACCCAACGAAAAAGAAAGGAAAGGAGAGAATTATTAGACGAGCTTTAGTGAGGATTCAATTTGACATACTGAAAAAAATTGGTGTTCGTTTTTATGTTTTTTTGTTGTTGTTGTTTTTTTGTTTGTTTTTATGTTTTCTTGTCGGTTCTCCACGGGTCAAACGGCTACAACTTTCAACTTTCAACTTTTTTTACAGTATGGTTCCTCATCTAACTTGAATCTGTATAGTTTTGTGGCATTATCGGGTGGTAACTTTTTTCTATGAATTTTAGAAATTTCAAAAATACCTATTAGAATAACAAAGCGGAAAAGAAAAATTTATTTTTCAAAAAAATGAAATTGAATTACATTTTGATACACATTTCTGGAAACTTTCAACTTGATCGGGTCAGCCATTTTGAAGAAAAAACATGGAATGTGCTAAATTGGTACCACTCGAAGCAGTTTTTACCGATTTTTACCCATACTATTACTATTCGCTCATCTAACAATGCATATATGGCGTTTTCCTAGTATATCTAAATTTTTATCTCTAAATTCATTTCCAGTTTCTCCAGGAGACGATATTTGCCTTACACCGTCTGACGCTGTGTTCGTGTGCATGTTTCTGTGCCCTGGCTATCTCCTATGCTTTCGCTGCTATGCTCATGAGACGCTGTGGACAGTCGTCTCTTCCCCTAGCCCCTATTATACGTGTAATTGAGTTGTGCGCATGCTCGGACTTCGAGCCACGTATGAAAATTAAACCGCGCGCTTGAGACATGTCTCATTGCAATAGCAAGCACAGGCTAAATCTGATTATATATGTGTTTTTGAGCGGACTTTCATTTATTACGTCAATCCGTAGATGAAATATTGGTCCAAATAAACCCTCCACCTATTGCATGTATTATATATATCTATGTAAATCGTTATTCTATTTATTGTTCTGAAATGTATATTAATCCTCGTTTAGAGAAGTTTGGGAAGTAATAAATAGAAGAAATGTGACGTAAGATCGAAAACATGATTCGTCACTTTGAAAAGTCCATCACTCAAGTCAAAAGTTACATAAACTTTGGATCCAGCTCTTGAATTTCTAAACTACCCAAACCCTTCGATCAATTTTTTATGACTTATTGAGAAGTGTATTTCTTAGCTTCACAGTTTTTGCGGGAATAAATATATATATATATATATATATATTTTTTATTGTACTAATCCTAACCAATCAACATCCTGAAAAATAAGCCGGAGGCCAATTAATTGTCTGGAAAAAAAATTGGTATACATTTTGACTCCACCTACACTACTGTGGCTTTACTAAGGCCTGTCTAGCTTTACTAATAGGCCTACACTCTTTCGTGTCTCCCCTATCGAATTGCCACGCTTCGCCACTGACGAGTTCACCAGAAAATATCATTTACGAACCTGAATTAAAATTGATCAAAATGAGTCAAAACATCGTATTTTTGGTGAGAGTCGAAAACATGGTAAAATACATTGGGTGGATTGCAAGAACGAAGTTTAGCCCCGGTCTACTTTAGACGGCGTCTAAAGTAGGCCGGGGTTGAACTTCGTTCTTGCAATCCACCCAATGACTGTAAAATCTCCGCCAATTACATGTTATTGATACAACTTAGATGATTCAAGTTGACATTGACAGCTATTCTCTCATAAATTCGATTTTTTTTGTTTTTTTTTAGCGCCGGATTGATAGTGTAATGTTCCAATAACTAGATGCTGCAAGACTAATCAAATTATTCGGAGTGACTCTTTAATTATATGAATTTATTCATTCAACATTTTGTAGACCTACTTCTCAAATTATATTGCGAGCTACTGCGAAATACTCTCATCACAGAATATTGGTTTTTCAATTTCCGCTAACTGAATCTTTAAAACTATTGAAGATAATTACTTCAAATTTCTACCACATGTAGGTACAAGCATGTCATACTTGCGTAGACCTTTTTTGTGTTTACTTGTAATATCATGAAAAATAAAAATTGTTATATGCTAAAAAAAATGTAGTTTTTTTAGACTCTGAAAAAATACGAATAATTTTATTTTACATTTTTTTATTTCCAGTACAAATGTACACAGGTTTAATGTGAGTACTCTGGAAGTTCCCATACTTGCAAATGGGAATTACTGAACCAAAAATATTATGAATGTGTTCAAACAAAATATATCCATATATGGGTCACACTTGGTGATGTAAATTTTCATGAAAATTTTCATGAAAATTTTCTAGAGCTTGAAAATTTTCAAATTTATTTTCAAGTTGATTGTTTTTGGTTCGTGTGTGGTTACAGAAGAAGTTGGCGTTTGAATTCACTCTTTGCAATGATTTGCTGAACCACCACATGCATTTGCAGTTTGCATTTGGATACAAAATTGTCAAGGATAAAGAAAATAAATTGAATGTAGGTGGGACCACTGCTCCTTTGTAATGTCCCATTTGAAAAGTAAATGAGGAAAGATGTAGGAAATTTTCACTGAAAATTTGCATTGATAGTTTAAATAACTTATATTTACATTGAAAATTTAAATGATTATGCATTGTAGCCTAGATTGTCAATCAATTCAATGAAACCCAACGATTTTTTGAGAAAATCATTGAAAAAAAATCATTGAAATGAATTCAGTGAATTCATTGTATTCCATTGGTTTCATAGAAATTTTTTAATGAATTGAACATTTATTGAAAATTTTCATTGACAATTTCAATAAATATGCATTAAAAATTTCCAATGAATTGAACATTTTCTGAACATTTTCAACGTTCCATCACTAGTCTCACACTTCAAAAACAAAAATGTGTCAAAAAAACGATAAAAACAAACGAGGCCTGGTTCCCTACTTATTGGGCTTACTTTTGTATTTTGTATTCATGTTTTGTGTTTTGTTCTTCAGATGCGTCTGATTCTCGACAATATGGTGGACCTTCGCGTGCGAATAGACGAGGTAAGGAAACTCACTACTTCATAGTACAAGGCGAGGGTGAGTAGGTAGTCACCATTAGAACGCGTATCCAGCTTTTCGATAACTTGATAAAATGATTAGATGAGCTTTAGTGAAGATTTCCACTCTTACGGAGCTTTGTCTGTGTTTTTGTTTGTTAGCACTGCACAGGTCGCAGGATTTGAGTGATCGACTTGAAACTTTTTTTGTATAAGGATTATTATCCAACTTAGAAGTGTAAAGTTTTGGGGTCAAATCGGTTGGACCATTTTTCAGAAAGATCATCTCAAAGTTTCTAAAAACCCCATAAGATTGGGCTGAGCGGAAAATATTTAAAAATAAAATCTCTCCAATATGATTCAAATTTTTCTCAAATGTGAAAACGGAAATAATACACATTATTAAAAGTTTGTATGAAATTCGGACCAGTTATTCCGAAGAATATAATATAAAACGTTCTTTATTCATTGAATAAATATAAATGATAGCATACAAATGTTGCAGTGATAGACTCGCGGCTCCCTAGACTCTTTGGTCCCAAATGACATATTTTACATGATCAAGGTGTCGAGTTTTCGATTCAACTTCAGGTCTATATATATCTCGCTTATATACAACGCTTGTATACAGCGTATTCAGTATACAACGTTTTTTTTTTTTTAATGCTGCTCAACGACCCCACCAACAGCCATGTTATACGGGGGTACGAATGAGCGGGTGATAATGAAACGATAAAGTGATGATAGGTGAAAGAACGTTTACAAAAACCCATGCCTTATGCGGGACTCAACCCACGCCCAACGGTGGCTTCAGTTACTACCACTAGCGATAGTTGACTTAGCCACCGGGGCGGCTACAACGCTCATTCTGCGTTTGCTTAGTTTATTGAATAATTCTGAAACCGAAATGTATAATGCTCTGATGTGTCTGAATGATGGCTATTGTTCTCTTATTGTTCCCAGCTGAGCAAGTTCACGAAGATGGGTTTCAAGCATCAGGCCGCCATGATGGAACAACAACAACAACCAACGGTTTAATGTTACACTTTACTAACCAAATCTTGTTCTAGAACTAACTAATTTATCTTCTTGGACATACTGCCTTGTTGAATAAATATCAGATGAAATGATTTGAATGTTTTTAATTTCTTTTAGTAGTCTTCCCTCGATATATCAAATTATTGATATATTATTATTGTTGCTGTTGTTGGCTTAAAGCGGCGCATGCTCGGTGCTTACACAAATCGAGAAATTTATCTTTACCAATTATTTCCATTTTCGAAAACTAGTGTAGGCTAATTGAATGAACAGTTGAATTCACAAAAAAAATGTCATATTGATTAAAGAGTATGAAATTATCTTGGAGATGTGAACTTTCAATTTAATACACTGGTTTTGGAAATGTCGAAAAAAATAATAATAAATAAATCGATATGTGTAAGCATCGTGTACGCACCCCCTCAAGGTTCAAATATCAATTGAATTATTTTCGTTTCAAAAATGGAGAATATAATATCTTATATATTTAAATTGACTTTTTTCATACATAAAATTAGTTTGTTAACTTACATCCATTATTCAAGATTAAAATTGTATTTTACTTGTATGAAAATTTTAACACGAGAGGGTTGTGAATACTAAAGTGGGCCCGAACTTCCTCATTCTTATAAAAAGAGTTGGCGAGTTTAATTAACAAACTTGGATGAATATTGACAAAGAACTTGGAAATATGATGATAAGATATCAAATATTCAAGTATTCGGATGAATATCTTGATTAATAAAAGCAAAGCACTCATTGAATTGATTAAATAATTTTTTCCCATCAAATATTTTCACGGTGTATCAATTATTATAGGCAAGAAATGAAGACTCGAAGAACCCGAGCGCTAATGGTCTGGTGTAGGGGGGACGATCGTTCGAAACCTTCATCTCTCGTGAATACGGCTGTGAAACAAAGATGGCAGCCATGTATGTTTTCAGATAATATGTCTTATCAGGCAAAGAGATGATAAGAGCATGAAAAGGAAAACCGCCAAACGTGTACGGTAAAAAAATTGAAATAATTTATGCTGTGATCAAAGAAGTGTGGGTTCGAGTCCCATCTACACAAAATACATATACTATATATACAATATATACATCTACACAATATACATATATATATATATATATATATCATGTATAACTTATACACAATCTTCTGCTCCTTTACCTATAATGTGATCCGCAATTTGAAAACTGAAGACTTTTATCTGCGGCGGAGATTTATAGTCCAGACAGCGAGGTCCTGGTGTTAAAGTTAATTGGTTCTGCATAATCAAAATGGGCAGGTAAGATCGCCCTTGTGGTGCTCCGCCTCGGATAACAACAAGTCTTCTGTTTAGTGTCTGGTCTCAATGTCTATCGGGACCCAAGTCTAGTGTTTAGTGCATATTGTCTGGTCTCAATGTCTATCGGGACCCAAGTCTAGTGTTTAGTGCATATTGTCTGGTCTCAATGTCTATCGGGACCCAAATCTAGCTGTACCATCTATCAATATCAACGATTGTCTCAATAATGCATGCCTGATTAATCAATACATAATATGCTGACGTCATCAAACATGTCTTCCTGATTACAATCTATTGATTACGTTTTTGATAAGTTCATAAATAATAATGATTCTGTGAATTGTGAATCGATGTTGAAACTGCATTCTGTAATTGGTCTATCGGGAATCAGTTCCATTCTACTGATGGCAAGTCGTTTCATTCTGTTATTGATGAGACTAGTTCTTGCAGACCGCTATGTCGTGACGCCAAGTAATATGGTTGATGGAAATGAATGGAAAATATATAATATATATATATATATATATATATATATATATATATATAAATATATATAAATATATATATATATATATATATATATATATATATATATATATATAAATATATATAAATATATATATATATAGGCCTATATATATATATATATACATATATATATATATATATATATATATATATATATATATATATATATATATATATATACATATATATATATATATATATATATATATATATATATATATATATATATATATATATATATATATATAAATATATATAAATATGTAAGTTAAATAGGCCTATAAATATATATATATACATATATATATATATATATATATATATATATATATATATATATATATTTATACATATATATATATATATATATATATATATATATATATATATATATATATATGTGTGTACGATGTATATTTGGAAAATCATTGGAAGACTGACGTTTCAGCCTTTCTATGACGGCCTTTTAATTTAATGGACCGGCTGGAGCATCTTCCTTTCAATAACTTCCAGGTGACTAGGAAACGATACAAAAAACATTGCTTATGCGGGACTCGAACCCACGCCCGACGGTGACTTCAGGTACTACCGCTAGCGATAGTTGACTGAGCCACCGAGGCGGCCATGAATGTATTGAAGAGAATGTAAAATTATTGATCAGCTTAGTGCAAATATAAATAGGAACATTACAGACGAAATCCACAATAGACCATTATACACAATTGGATTTACTAGAATATACCAGATAGAATATGGAATTCAATATCATAATAGATGGAAAACATCAATGGAAAATGAACTGGAAATTGTCGTACATTATGAATGAATCTATAACAATTTGATTGTGAAGGAAGAACTGAGAAATTATAATGAACCTTAAAATGTCTCTACTGGGGCATCAGAACTTTCAACATAATATCTGAATTACCTTTTTTTTTAATAACATTGAAACTTGATACAAAATCATTGTTCCCCAATCAAGGCTATGGATGAAAGTAGGATCGTTTGAACGGGGCACCACAAGGGCGATCTCACTATCCCATTTTATTACTATTTTAAATTAAAGCAGTGAACTTTGACACCAGGTCTACGCTGTCTGTGACCACACTTCTTCGCCGCGAATAAAAGTCTTTTTGAATTATATTGGAGATTTTATTTTTATTTTTTCTGCCCGGTCTAATCTTATGTGGTTTCACAAACTTTGAGATGATGTTTCACAAAAATTGTTCAACAGATTTGACCCAAAAACTATACAGTTCCAAGTTGGATAAGTTTGCGTATATAAAAAAAAGTTTTATGTCGATTGGTCAAATCCTACGACCTGTGCAGTGCAAAACAAAAAAAAACAATGACAAAGCTTCGTAAGAGTAGGATGGAAATCTACGCTAACGCTCATCCAATAACTATGAATAAGTAACCATTACTTAGCACCTAGTTTAGCATCGTAGTTTAAACTATACCAACTAAAACCAGGACTGTTATGAATGTTTTTCAATGATGCTACGAGCAGATGTTTTTTTTTATATATTTCGTAGACATCTTGAAACATGTTCACTGAATTAGTTACTTCAAATTCCATATATTTCAGATTAGGCATTTGTATTTCATATTTAGTTATTTTAATTTTCAATTGATTTGCTATTTTTTTTTTTTACTGATCTAATGCGTGATTTATAATTGATATTATTATGCAGGTAGTGAGGCACATGTTGTTACGGGGCTCCTGCTCTATTCTCACTACCTGTACACAGTGTATTACACTGTATAGAAACAATAATAAATAAATAAAATAAATATCACCTACAATAACATCACAGAAGTAACAGGTAACCATACAGAGTATAGCTGATAGTGGTAAAGCCAACTGTTGCACTGGGTGGGTAGTGGGGGGGGGGGAGGGGTGACACAATGGCTGTGCGATCAATAACAAGGCTGTTTTTAAAATACTCCCCCTCCCCTCTACTCCACCCACAGAACCCACCCCCTCACCCCTGCCGTAGCTTGGGGTGAATACCGAGCAGGGTTAAGTAGGTACTCTCTCTCGACCGCGATATATTCATATACAACATGCTACAGCGTTGGGTAATACGATATGCATGCACACTTTAAATTATACGTAACTTCGGAATTATTCATTAATAAATTCATATATATATATATATATACATATATATATATATATATATATATATATATATATATATATATATATATATATATATATATATATATATATATATATATATATATATTATATATATATGTGTATTTAAATATACTTATTCATATTACTGTATGAAAGTTTCCACAAGTATTCATATTTCCTCCCGTTATTTGCGGCGGTAACTTGTATTATTTAATTAATGAAACTTAAATAAAACAGTTTTTTGTTAAAAACTAATTTATTTGAGTACAAGTAATCAAATAATACACAAGTTACAGCAACAAACGCGAGGTTGAATATATATATATATATATATATATATATATATATATATATATATTATATATATATATATATATAAACATCATATATATATATATATATATATATATATATATATATAAATCCATATTTGATAACATATCTTAAATAACAAATACTCAAAACAAAAGAAGATGAACAGTGCAATATACATTACCTTGACGCGTAATATTCTATGAATTCCAGCACCATTTCTATCGACCTCGTAACAGCTGCCCACATTATTCATTGCGTCCGTGCAGGCGACGTGAAACTAGCACGTTCCTCTAATGTTGAATCATGGCTGAGACAGATATATCCAATATGACCCGGACACACGCACTTGAAACAACTCGCTGTTATTGTCGTTGTTCGGTTACTTTGTTGTATAGTTATACAATGGAAGGGTGGTACGTTGTGACTTAAACGTTGGGTTCACAGAATTTTCCAATATGACCAGAATTTCAACACTTGGAACACTTTGTTAATATATATATATATATATTCAATATTATTATTTGAATGGCACTGCAGACGATGGTTAGATGATGATATCAGAATATGAAAACACAAATCTGCAACGTGACCGTACTTCATACACTTGGAACAACTTCGTATTAATTGAAATCTTGATACTTTAATGGCACTTTGGTTCTAGCACAAATCATGTACGACATGTTGCTTATTATTTACACAATTTCTTCTTCAATTCGAGCACGTATTGTCTCTTGTTCCACGTTTGAAGTCACTCATTTATCAAGTACTCTGATTTCATCAGTTGGAGTTTCTTCAATGTTTATATCCTTCGTAGATTTTATCAATATATCGATTTCATATCTGGAATGATTGGTGAAAATATTTTATGCATCATACTGCAATATTCAAACTTTCAGTAAAAATGATCGTGAATTTTACCGGAAGATTAATTACGGACAATGAATCATCATGATCTCATATTATTCTATAGACCCATATGTATATCGATATATATATATATATATATATATATATATATATATATATGTACGTTTTTGTCAAATCATAAAAATGTGACCAATCTGGGACTCGAACCCAGGACCTCTTGGTTTGTACCCAATTACTCTACCAACTGAGCTAATTGACCACCTAGATTCAAGTCGAATATCCGACACACTCATATGATTTGACATTGTTTGAGAAACGACTCTCTTGGGCTTTGTCTTTTTACAGATCAACAGATTCCAAGGTGTAACGATTAGACGTTACCACAGGTCCTTGTGTTTCTCTTTTAACCATCACCTAGGCTCAGGATTTGTATTTAACAACATTTCTTTATGAATGCGCTTCATTAACGATATGTATGTACGTTTTTGTCAAATCATAAAAATGTGACCAATCTGGGACTCGAACCCAGGACCTCTTGGTTTGTACCCAATTACTCTACCAACTGAGCTAATTGACCACCTAGATTCAAGTCGAATATCCGACACACTCACATGATTTGACATTGTTTGAGAAACGACTCTCTTGGGCTTTGTCTTTTTACAGATCAACAGATTCCAAGGTGTAACGATTAGACGTTACCACAGGTCCTTGTGTTTCTCTTTTAACCATCACCTAGGCTCAGGATTTGTATTTAACAACATTTCTTTATGAATGCGCTTCATTAACGATATGTATGTACGTTTTTGTCAAATCATAAAAATGTGACCAATCTGGGACTTGAACCCAGGACCTCTTGGTTTGTACCCAATTACTCTACCAACTGAGCTAATTGACCACCTAGATTCAAGTCGAATATCCGACACACTCATATGATTTGACATTGTTTGAGAAACGACTCTCTTGGGCTTTGTCTTTTTACAGATCAACAGATTCCAAGGTGTAACGATTAGACGTTACCACAGGTCCTTGTGTTTCTCTTTAACCATCACCTAGGCTCAGGATTTGTATTTAACAACATTTCTTTATGAATGCGCTTCATTAACGATATGTATGTACGTTTTTGTCAAATCATAAAAATGTGACCAATCTGGGACTTGAACCCAGGACCTCTTGGTTTGTACCCAATTACTCTACCAACTGAGCTAATTGACCACCTAGATTCAAGTCGAATATCCGACACACTCACATGATTTGACATTGTTTGAGAAACGACTCTCTTGGGCTTTGTCTTTTTACAGATCAACAGATTCCAAGGTGTACGATTAGACGTTACCACAGGTCCTTGTGTTTCTCTTTTAAACCATCACCTAGGCTCAGGATTTGTATTTAACAACATTTCTTTATGAATGCGCTTCATTAACGATATGTATGTACGTTTTTGTCAAATCATAAAAATGTGACCAATCTGGGACTCGAACCCAGGACCTCTTGGTTTGTACCCAATTACTCTACCAACTGAGCTAATTGACCACCTAGATTCAAGTCGAATATCCGACACACTCACATGATTTGACATTGTTTGAGAAACGACTCTCTTGGGCTTTGTCTTTTTACAGATCAACAGATTCCAAGGTGTAACGATTAGACGTTACCACAGGTCCTTGTGTTTCTCTTTTAACCATCACCTAGGCTCAGGATTTGTATTTAACAACATTTCTTTATGAATGCGCTTCATTAACGATATGTATGTACGTTTTTGTCAAATCATAAAAATGTGACCAATCTGGGACTCGAACCCAGGACCTCTTGGTTTGTACCCAATTACTCTACCAACTGAGCTAATTGACCACCTAGATTCAAGTCGAATATCCGACACACTCACATGATTTGACATTGTTTGAGAAACGACTCTCTTGGGCTTTGTCTTTTTACAGATCAACAGATTCCAAGGTGTAACGATTAGACGTTACCACAGGTCCTTGTGTTTCTCTTTTAACCATCACCTAGGCTCAGGATTTGTATTTAACAACATTTCTTTATGAATGCGCTTCATTAACGATATGTATGTACGTTTTTGTCAAATCATAAAAATGTGACCAATCTGGGACTTGAACCCAGGACCTCTTGGTTTGTACCCAATTACTCTACCAACTGAGCTAATTGACCACCTAGATTCAAGTCGAATATCCGACACACTCACATGATTTGACATTGTTTGAGAAACGACTCTCTTGGGCTTTGTCTTTTTACAGATCAACAGATTCCAAGGTGTAACGATTAGACGTTACCACAGGTCCTTGTGTTTCTCTTTTAACCATCACCTAGGCTCAGGATTTGTATTTAACAACATTTCTTTATGAATGCGCTTCATTAACGATATGTATGTACGTTTTGTCAAATCATAAAAATGTGACCAATCTGGGACTCGAACCCAGGACCTCTTGGTTTGTACCCAATTACTCTACCAACTGAGCTAATTGACCACCTAGATTCAAGTCGAATATCCGACACACTCACATGATTTGACATTGTTTGAGAAACGACTCTCTTGGGCTTTGTCTTTTTACAGATCAACAGATTCCAAGGTGTAACGATTAGACGTTACCACAGGTCCTTGTGTTTCTCTTTTAACCATCACCTAGGCTCAGGATTTGTATTTAACAACATTTCTTTATGAATGCGCTTCATTAACGATATGTATGTACGTTTTTGTCAAATCATAAAAATGTGACCAATCTGGGACTCGAACCCAGGACCTCTTGGTTTGTACCCAATTACTCTACCAACTGAGCTAATTGACCACCTAGATTCAAGTCGAATATCCGACACACTCACATGATTTGACATTGTTTGAGAAACGACTCTCTTGGGCTTTGTCTTTTTACAGATCAACAGATTCCAAGGTGTAACGATTAGACGTTACCACAGGTCCTTGTGTTTCTCTTTTAACCATCACCTAGGCTCAGGATTTGTATTTAACAACATTTCTTTATGAATGCGCTTCATTAACGATATGTATGTACGTTTTTGTCAAATCATAAAAATGTGACCAATCTGGGACTCGAACCCAGGACCTCTTGGTTTGTACCCAATTACTCTACCAACTGAGCTAATTGACCACCTAGATTCAAGTCGAATATCCGACACACTCACATGATTTGACATTGTTTGAGAAACGACTCTCTTGGGCTTTGTCTTTTTACAGATCAACAGATTCCAAGGTGTAACGATTAGACGTTACCACAGGTCCTTGTGTTTCTCTTTTAACCATCACCTAGGCTCAGGATTTGTATTTAACAACATTTCTTTATGAATGCGCTTCATTAACGATATGTATGTACGTTTTTGTCAAATCATAAAAATGTGACCAATCTGGGACTCGAACCCAGGACCTCTTGGTTTGTACCCAATTACTCTACCAACTGAGCTAATTGACCACCTAGATTCAAGTCGAATATCCGACACACTCACATGATTTGACATTGTTTGAGAAACGACTCTCTTGGGCTTTGTCTTTTTACAGATCAACAGATTCCAAGGTGTAACGATTAGACGTTACCACAGGTCCTTGTGTTTCTCTTTTAACCATCACCTAGGCTCAGGATTTGTATTTAACAACATTTCTTTATGAATGCGCTTCATTAACGATATGTATGTACGTTTTTGTCAAATCATAAAAATGTGACCAATCTGGGACTTGAACCCAGGACCTCTTGGTTTGTACCCAATTACTCTACCAACTGAGCTAATTGACCACCTAGATTCAAGTCGAATATCCGACACACTCACATGATTTGACATTGTTTGAGAAACGACTCTCTTGGGCTTTGTCTTTTTACAGATCAACAGATTCCAAGGTGTAACGATTAGACGTTACCACAGGTCCTTGTGTTTCTCTTTTAACCATCACCTAGGCTCAGGATTTGTATTTAACAACATTTCTTTATGAATGCGCTTCATTAACGATATGTATGTACGTTTTTGTCAAATCATAAAATGTGACCAATCTGGGACTCGAACCCAGGACCTCTTGGTTTGTACCCAATTACTCTACCAACTGAGCTAATTGACCACCTAGATTCAAGTCGAATATCCGACACACTCACATGATTTGACATTGTTTGAGAAACGACTCTCTTGGGCTTTGTCTTTTTACAGATCAACAGATTCCAAGGTGTAACGATTAGACGTTACCACAGGTCCTTGTGTTTCTCTTTTAACCATCACCTAGGCTCAGGATTTGTATTTAACAACATTTCTTTATGAATGCGCTTCATTAACGATATGTATGTACGTTTTTGTCAAATCATAAAAATGTGACCAATCTGGGACTCGAACCCAGGACCTCTTGGTTTGTACCCAATTACTCTACCAACTGAGCTAATTGACCACCTAGATTCAAGTCGAATATCCGACACACTCACATGATTTGACATTGTTTGAGAAACGACTCTCTTGGGCTTTGTCTTTTTACAGATCAACAGATTCCAAGGTGTAACGATTAGACGTTACCACAGGTCCTTGTGTTTCTCTTTTAACCATCACCTAGGCTCAGGATTTGTATTTAACAACATTTCTTTATGAATGCGCTTCATTAACGATATGTATGTACGTTTTTGTCAAATCATAAAATGTGACCAATCTGGGACTCGAACCCAGGACCTCTTGGTTTGTACCCAATTACTCTACCAACTGAGCTAATTGACCACCTAGATTCAAGTCGAATATCCGACACACTCACATGATTTGACATTGTTTGAGAAACGACTCTCTTGGGCTTTGTCTTTTTACAGATCAACAGATTCCAAGGTGTAACGATTAGACGTTACCACAGGTCCTTGTGTTTCTCTTTTAACCATCACCTAGGCTCAGGATTTGTATTTAACAACATTTCTTTATGAATGCGCTTCATTAACGATATGTATGTACGTTTTTGTCAAATCATAAAAATGTGACCAATCTGGGACTCGAACCCAGGACCTCTTGGTTTGTACCCAATTACTCTACCAACTGAGCTAATTGACCACCTAGATTCAAGTCGAATATCCGACACACTCACATGATTTGACATTGTTTGAGAAACGACTCTCTTGGGCTTTGTCTTTTTACAGATCAACAGATTCCAAGGTGTAACGATTAGACGTTACCACAGGTCCTTGTGTTTCTCTTTTAACCATCACCTAGGCTCAGGATTTGTATTTAACAACATTTCTTTATGAATGCGCTTCATTAACGATATGTATGTACGTTTTTGTCAAATCATAAAAATGTGACCAATCTGGGACTTGAACCCAGGACCTCTTGGTTTGTACCCAATTACTCTACCAACTGAGCTAATTGACCACCTAGATTCAAGTCGAATATCCGACACACTCACATGATTTGACATTGTTTGAGAAACGACTCTCTTGGGCTTTGTCTTTTTACAGATCAACAGATTCCAAGGTGTAACGATTAGACGTTACCACAGGTCCTTGTGTTTCTCTTTTAACCATCACCTAGGCTCAGGATTTGTATTTAACAACATTTCTTTATGAATGCGCTTCATTAACGATATGTATGTACGTTTTTGTCAAATCATAAAAATGTGACCAATCTGGGACTTGAACCCAGGACCTCTTGGTTTGTACCCAATTACTCTACCAACTGAGCTAATTGACCACCTAGATTCAAGTCGAATATCCGACACACTCACATGATTTGACATTGTTTGAGAAACGACTCTCTTAATTGGGTACAAACCAAGAGGTCCTGGGTTCAAGTCCCAGATTGGTCACATTTTTATGATTTGACAAAAACGTACATACATATCGTTAATGAAGCGCATTCATAAAGAAATGTTGTTAAATACAAATCCTGAGCCTAGGTGATGGTTAAAAGAGAAACACAAGGACCTGTGGTAACGTCTAATCGTTACACCTTGGAATCTGTTGATCTGTAAAAAGACAAAGCCCAAGAGAGTCGTTTCTCAAACAATGTCAAATCATGTGAGTGTGTCGGATATTCGACTTGAATCTAGGTGGTCAATTAGCTCAGTTGGTAGAGTAATTGGGTACAAACCAAGAGGTCCTGGGTTCAGGTCCCAGATTGGTCACATTTTTATGATTTGACAAAAACGTACATACATATCGTTAATGAAGCGCATTCATAAAGAAATGTTGTTAAATACAAATCCTGAGCCTAGGTGATGGTTAAAAGAGAAACACAAGGACCTGTGGTAACGTCTAATCGTTACACCTTGGAATCTGTTGATCTGTAAAAAGACAAAGCCCAAGAGAGTCGTTTCTCAAACAATGTCAAATCATGTGAGTGTGTCGGATATTCGACTTGAATCTAGGTGGTCAATTAGCTCAGTTGGTAGAGTAATTGGGTACAAACCAAGAGGTCCTGGGTTCGAGTCCCAGATTGGTCACATTTTTATGATTTGACAAAAACGTACATACATATCGTTAATGAAGCGCATTCATAAAGAAATGTTGTTAAATACAAATCCTGAGCCTAGGTGATGGTTAAAAGAGAAACACAAGGACCTGTGGTAACGTCTAATCGTTACACCTTGGAATCTGTTGATCTGTAAAAAGACAAAGCCCAAGAGAGTCGTTTCTCAAACAATGTCAAATCATGTGAGTGTGTCGGATATTCGACTTGAATCTAGGTGGTCAATTAGCTCAGTTGGTAGAGTAATTGGGTACAAACCAAGAGGTCCTGGGTTCGAGTCCCAGATTGGTCACATTTTATGATTTGACAAAAACGTACATACATATCGTTAATGAAGCGCATTCATAAAGAAATGTTGTTAAATACAAATCCTGAGCCTAGGTGATGGTTAAAAGAGAAACACAAGGACCTGTGGTAACGTCTAATCGTTACACCTTGGAATCTGTTGATCTGTAAAAAGACAAAGCCCAAGAGAGTCGTTTCTCAAACAATGTCAAATCATGTGAGTGTGTCGGATATTCGACTTGAATCTAGGTGGTCAATTAGCTCAGTTGGTAGAGTAATTGGGTACAAACCAAGAGGTCCTGGGTTCGAGTCCCAGATTGGTCACATTTTTATGATTTGACAAAAACGTACATACATATCGTTAATGAAGCGCATTCATAAAGAAATGTTGTTAAATACAAATCCTGAGCCTAGGTGATGGTTAAAAGAGAAACACAAGGACCTGTGGTAACGTCTAATCGTTACACCTTGGAATCTGTTGATCTGTAAAAAGACAAAGCCCAAGAGAGTCGTTTCTCAAACAATGTCAAATCATGTGAGTGTGTCGGATATTCGACTTGAATCTAGGTGGTCAATTAGCTCAGTTGGTAGAGTAATTGGGTACAAACCAAGAGGTCCTGGGTTCGAGTCCCAGATTGGTCACATTTTTATGATTTGACAAAAACGTACATACATATCGTTAATGAAGCGCATTCATAAAGAAATGTTGTTAAATACAAATCCTGAGCCTAGGTGATGGTTAAAAGAGAAACACAAGGACCTGTGGTAACGTCTAATCGTTACACCTTGGAATCTGTTGATCTGTAAAAAGACAAAGCCCAAGAGAGTCGTTTCTCAAACAATGTCAAATCATGTGAGTGTGTCGGATATTCGACTTGAATCTAGGTGGTCAATTAGCTCAGTTGGTAGAGTAATTGGGTACAAACCAAGAGGTCCTGGGTTCGAGTCCCAGATTGGTCACATTTTATGATTTGACAAAAACGTACATACATATCGTTAATGAAGCGCATTCATAAAGAAATGTTGTTAAATACAAATCCTGAGCCTAGGTGATGGTTAAAAGAGAAACACAAGGACCTGTGGTAACGTCTAATCGTTACACCTTGGAATCTGTTGATCTGTAAAAAGACAAAGCCCAAGAGAGTCGTTTCTCAAACAATGTCAAATCATGTGAGTGTGTCGGATATTCGACTTGAATCTAGGTGGTCAATTAGCTCAGTTGGTAGAGTAATTGGGTACAAACCAAGAGGTCCTGGGTTCAAGTCCCAGATTGGTCACATTTTTATGATTTGACAAAAACGTACATACATATCGTTAATGAAGCGCATTCATAAAGAAATGTTGTTAAATACAAATCCTGAGCCTAGGTGATGGTTAAAAGAGAAACACAAGGACCTGTGGTAACGTCTAATCGTTACACCTTGGAATCTGTTGATCTGTAAAAAGACAAAGCCCAAGAGAGTCGTTTCTCAAACAATGTCAAATCATGTGAGTGTGTCGGATATTCGACTTGAATCTAGGTGGTCAATTAGCTCAGTTGGTAGAGTAATTGGGTACAAACCAAGAGGTCCTGGGTTCGAGTCCCAGATTGGTCACATTTTTATGATTTGACAAAAACGTACATACATATCGTTAATGAAGCGCATTCATAAAGAAATGTTGTTAAATACAAATCCTGAGCCTAGGTGATGGTTAAAAGAGAAACACAAGGACCTGTGGTAACGTCTAATCGTTACACCTTGGAATCTGTTGATCTGTAAAAAGACAAAGCCCAAGAGAGTCGTTTCTCAAACAATGTCAAATCATGTGAGTGTGTCGGATATTCGACTTGAATCTAGGTGGTCAATTAGCTCAGTTGGTAGAGTAATTGGGTACAAACCAAGAGGTCCTGGG
>OU015475.1:8011010-8046010 GCA_907164805.1 Brachyptera putata
TAAAGTTAGTTAGCAGTCGCAAAATGGCATTTTGGAAATGCATTTGAAAACCCCAATATTAATTCATTCGAGGGCGCTGATAAACCAGACGTTGAGCGCCCCTAAACACCACCAATCAATCAATCAACTTCTGCTCCAAGCTGTACACAATACCCAAGGCTTAAGCAAGACACGGACCGTGTCCTTTATTGACTTGATTTTCTTCGATATTGTTCTGAATTGATTCAACTCATTAGTTATTGTGATGGAACCTACTGAATTCAGTCAGTACACAACATAGTGATAGCAGCAGACTATCATGATACAAAGAAGGTGTACCGACTCGCGTCTTTTAAGTGAAGCAATTCCGGGGTCAGAAACTTAATCCATGATCCCACTTGCATGTAGCGCAACTATCGCTTCTATATCGAACTATATGAGAACAATGCTCCTCAATGATATATATGGCTCTGTAGAATTATTAATGTTAGAGGTGGCATTTGTTTTTACGAAAATGATATATTCTGTGAGTTTGATAACGCAGTAGTCACACCTATCTACATTTAGTTAACAAGGGAATCCGCTAAATCGTGACAGGCAAATGGGACCGTTGACTTTGATTAGTCCCCAAGAATATATAATGCGTAATGCCTGCCTTGTTTCAGAAGCATGGGAATCGGTATTTGAGGAGCTTAGGTTTGAAACGCAACTTCTACGTTTCACTAAGAGCTGAGATGATGGCTTGACTCTGATTGTTGGCCATACGCATGGAAATTCATGACACTCATATTCTACGGGCTGATTACAGAAAAAACAAGATTCAGGTTGGCGAGAAATTGCATTCTGAAACGAAGTATTCGACAAGTAGCTTTTTGAAACAAGGTTTGTCAAAAGCCAATGAGAATAATAGCTTTTTGAAACATGCTTTCACTATTCATGGAAAGAGCTCATGTCAAAGTAGTATTGCCATCTCTAACTGACATTGGAAATTTTCACAGATTGCGTTTTGAATCGTAGCTCCTAATATTATCTTCTTCAACTTATGATGAAATCTGGTAATATCGTAGGAGCTCAATTATGGGGTTCCTCCTGGAGTGACCTTGAAGAGAATACACGGTGAAAATCCCTTGCAGGAGTTAGACGAGTTAGACAAGGGAATCCTGCAGGAGACTCTCCATTATCTAGTGCCAGTATATAAAGACCAGGAAGGCAACCTACGACAGTCATCATGTAAGGATGGTATTTCATTGGGACAATCTGGATGTATCCATTCACGTTCATGTATTCCATCAATCATTGTTAGACGAGCTTTAGCGAGGATTCAATTTGACATAGGCCTACTTGAAAAAATTGGTGTTCGTTTTTATGTTTTTTTTTTATGTTTTTTTGTCGATTCTCCACAGGTCAAACGGCTACAGCTATCATCTTCAAACATTTTTCAAATATGGTTCCTCATTAACTTAGATCTGTATAGTTTTGTGGCATTATCGGGCGGGTAACTTTTTTTTTATGAATTTTAGAAATTTCAAAAACATGGCGGGAAAAAAAGGAAATATTTTTATTTTGCAAAAAAATGAAATTTTGCGTGAAGTTGAATTATATTTTTGATACACATTTTCAAAAAATTTCAGCTTGATCGGGTCAGCCATTTTGAAGAAGATACATAAAATGTGCTAAATTGGTACCACTCGAAGCAGTTTTTACCTATTTTTAACCATACTATTACTATTCGCTCGTCTAACAACGCATATATGGCGTTTTCCTAGTAGATAAATATCAATTAAACAGTTCTACCTTTTAGTATCAGTAATAAAATAACCTCGAACCTCATTACCAATACACCCCATAATATCATTACTTCGTGCATGCATCCTAGTGGCCTTGATAATGTGGCACGCATTTTCCGGATTTTAATTGATGATACATTTATCGACAATGTCATATGTATAGGTTATTGTTCACGTGCATGACACATACGTGACATATTGTGTCTAAATGTTAATATCATGTTCCGATAAGTGAATAAGAGTGTAATCCGTAGTGACCTGAGCACATTGAAATGTTTTTAATTGATATTTTATGTTTCAATGTTATTAGGTTAATTATTCATAATTATAATGATGTCATGGCGCAGAAATGATGTTATGAAACAATAGCAGCCATAGTCACTTAACAAGAAATGGGAATAACCTACATTTGCACAATCATAATTTATCTCCATCGAAAAACAGCCCTCATTATGCAGTAACTGAATTATATAACTGTTTACCTACATTCTTGAAACAATTAACAAGTCCACCTAAGCAATGTGTAATTATATATATATATAATATATAATTTAATAAATTTAATTTAGCCATGTCGTAAAAGATACGTCTCGACCGGGAATTGAACCCGGGACCTTCAGATTGCCCGGTCCGCTGCTCTCCCACTGAGCTACCGAGATATTACTTTTATGTCATGGCTAGTCTCAGAGTGACGACACTTCCTGGGGCTAGCCCTATAGAGGGCTCAGGGCCATCATTGAGTGATAAGATTTCCACAATATACAATACACTGACCGATGACTTCATTTTTCAATACAGTGAATCTCGAAATTGAAAGAAAAATGTACAGTGTTTTAATTTGAGATATCTCAAAATTTATCCAAAAATTAGTACGGACACTGAATTTGTATCCGTCTTGTGAAACGTAAGGAAGGAAAAGTTGGATGATATTTCACACCATTCATAAACTTATCATTCCGCCCTTCTGATGCTCGAAAGATCCCACATCTTCATCATCATCTTCGATAGAGAAACAATAACTTCATGTCAAATTATCGATGGTGATAACAAAAAATGAGAAAAAACATTAATTCAATAAATCCTCAATTTGGCAGGCCCTCTCGATAGCATATTTACCAAGTTGGCTACGCTCCCTACAAGTGATGTCATCAACAAGTAGGACTTGTCTAGCAGGCTATGACGTCACTCAAGCAACAAGTATGGCTGAGCTGAGAACACGTTATTAGGGGGTTATGATCAGTAGAGACCGTGTTTATCACGCCTCAACAACAATGCTTGTTTGTTTAGTTACTCGCGCTCGACAGGTGGAATGAATCAACAATTCAAGCGATCAAGAATACACAAAATAACTATCATAACAGAATGTGAGAGGAGTGTTGCGATTACAATTCAGTTTTATCGTATTCGTGGAAATTGAAAGAGAAAATTTGAAAATACGCGAATTTGTTTGTATCCATTAGTATTCACTTTTTTCCTTTTTATAAGTTATCATTATCATTTTTCTATATATATTACAACTATTCCTAGATTTAACTAACATTTGTTTTGTTTTACATTATATGTTATTTTATCACTCTTTCAAATATTTCATCAGGTTTATTTATATATTTTGATGATTTGATTTTTATGCTGTGTTTTCAAAGCAATCTTATGTGTGTAAGACAGACTTCTCTTCATCAAAGATGTATGTATAAATATCCATACATACAAATACACACACACACATATATATATATATATATATATATATATATTATATATATATATATATTATATATATATATATATATATATATATAGCCGCCCCGGTGGCTCAGTCAATTATCGCTAGCGGTAGTAACTGAAGTCACCGTTGGGCGTGGGTTCGAGTCCTGCATAAGGCATGGGTTTTTGTAAACGTCCTTTCATATATCATCACTTCATCGTTTCATTATCATTCGCTCATTCGTACCCCCGTATAACCTAGCTGTTGGTGGGGGCCGTTAAGCAACATGGAAAATATAATATATATATATATATATATATTATATATATATATATATATATATATATATATATATATATGTGAGCACGGAGATTTTCGCGGCCAATGGTTGATGGTAAAAATGTTTCCACGGTAAGTTTGCTGGATGAAATTCCAGCGAAACGTCGCATAAACCGGTCCTTTTTAGGACCTAACATGCTTTCTAATCGCAGCAAACTTACCGTGGAAACATTTTTACCATATATATATATATATATATATATATATATATACATATATACTGCCGCAATAGTTATAGTGTTCCGGGGAATTGGTTAGGGCACACAGAAGTTATATGTTTAGGGTTAGGTGTGTTAGGTTTCAGTTCTTTGAATGTGGCTTTCTTGTATTAAAATAAGGTTCGGTTGAAGAAGGTTCACAATCCTCTTCAAAGAAAAGTTATTCCTACTGTTCATTTATCAATAATTGAAGTGAAGATAGCGCTAGCGCTGGAGCCTGGATGGGGTCGTTCAGGGGTGAATGCACTGCGCTTATACAAAGGAGAAATTAATCTGTATTATTTGTTCTCATGTTCTCGAACCAGTGTAACAAAATGAAGGAGTATGTACCAACTCCGAGATGAATTTCTATGCTCTTTAATTATTCTGACATTCTACTTTTGTGGATTCAATAAGTTTTGAGATCAAACTTCATCACATTCTTGATATTTATTACGTACTAGGAAAACGCCATATATGCGTTGTAAGACGAGCAGATAGTAATAGTATGGGTAAGAACTGCTTCGAGTGGTACTAATTTGGCACATTTTATGTTTTTTCTTCAAAATGGCTCACCCGATCAAGCTGTAAGTTTCCAGAAATGTGTTTCAAAATGTAATTCAACTCCATGCAGAATTTTATCTTATTTGAAAATTAAAATATTCTCTTTTTTTTCCGCTGTGTAATTATAGCTCAATGGGTATTTTTGAAATGTCTAAAATTCATAAAAAAAAAAGTTACCGCCCGATAATGCCACAAAACTATACAGATCTAAGTTAGATGAGAAACCATATTGAAAAAAAAGTTTGAAGTTGATAGCTGTAGCCGTTTGACCTGTGGAGAACCGAAAAATAACATGAAAAAAAAAAAAACGAACATCAATTTTTTTCAGTATGTCAAATTGAATCCTCGCTGAAGCTCGTCTAATTATCTAAAACTGATTGAACCCACAGAAATGAAATGGCATATCAATGAAAGAGGTCGTAATAACTCGGAGTTGGTCTACTCTTTTATACAAATATCCATACTAATCACTTTGGTACAAAATTTGCTAGAAAAAACTCAAATTTCATGAATATAAATTTTATAAGAAATTACCATCGTCAATAGTAAACATATCATCAATCATGTGCCGGGGATCGAACCAGGTTCGAAATTCCTCTCACCTCCCGGATCACATGGAGCGATTAACGACTGCGCTGCATGTGCCTATGAACAATTTGTGAGATACATCATCTCAAAGTTTCTGAAAACCCTATAAGATTGTGCTGGGCGGAAAAGATTGAAAAAAAATCGCTCCAATATAATTCAAATGTGGACTCAACATTGATACACATTATAATTTTTTTTATGCAATTCGGACCAGCCATTTTGAAGAAATAGCGTAATGAAGGTTTTTATTCATCGAATAGATAGAAATAATATCAGAAAAATGTTGTAATGATAGATATTTACGGCTCCCTAGATTCGTTGGTATCGAGTGAAATGTATTTTATATGAATAAAGGTGTGTAGAGTTTTCGATTTCACTTTATATAGATCTCGCTCATCTTTCAACGCATTATACTGCGTTTGCCTGGTACAAATATAGAAAATATCAAAAATTACAACTAGAAATGAGAATGAGTAAACCGAAAGTCGCACACGGGCCAGTCCGCCCCTGACTGAACACAACATAGAGTATTGATCTCCTATATCGCCTTATTCCCAGTCAACAGTTGATTCTGGTCGATATTCCTGTCAGTTGGAATATTTCTGACCCTGGTATCATCCCACTCTTTTCCTGCAGGACTCTCCCGTATAAGTCGCATCGTTACGGTGTCTTGATCTTCACAATTAACCCCTCCTCCCCCACCCCTTCCCACCCCCCTCATACCGTCTTATCTCTCCACAACACAACCCTCTACAGCATCCTCTCCTACCCTGACCACTATCCCAAGACAAGGGCGGGTCAGGAACCAATTGACTGTGGCTGTCTTTATAACTAAGTGCAGTAACTAAGTATACTGATTGTGTACAAACTAGGAAAACGCCATATATGCGTTGTTAGACGAGCGAATAGTAATAGTATGGGTAAAAATGGGTAAAAACTGCTTCGAGTGGTACCAATTTAGCACATTTATGTTTTTTCTTCAAAATGGCTGACCTGATCGACCTATACATTCTCAGATATGTGTATCAAAACGTAATTCAATTTCACTAAAAATTTCATTTTTTTGGAAGATATAAATATTTTCTTTTTTTCCGCCATGTTATTCTAATGAATATTTTTGAAATTTCTGAAATTCTTAAAGAAAAAGTTACTCCCCGATAATGCCACAAACTATACAGATCTAAGTTGGATGAGGAATCATATTGAAAAAAAGTTTGAAGTTGATAGCTGTAGCCGTTTGACCTCTGGATAACCGACAAAAATAACAGAAAAAAAAAAAAAAAGAACACCAATTTTTTTCAGTACCGGTTTGTCAAATTGAATCCTCGCTAAAGCTCGTCCAACAACTAATTGTGTACAAATTAGTGTTATTAGACCCACAGACGAGTCATCGCTTATGAGTTTGTTAGAGTCGACAATTGCATGAATTGTCTTCATATGAAAATTATAATGCTCCTACCGAGGGGTTATAACGACTGGAAAAAGCAGGTGTACACATAGCAGAAAAAAAATATCCGGAGAATAAAAACAAAATCATAAAAAAATCGATAAAATCTGGAAAATTAAAGAGGAATGAAAGAAAAAGAACATGAAAAATATCAAGAGATTACGTAAAATCAGAAAAAAATATGGAGAAAAATGATGAAGTCACGAAAATAATAAATTTACGGAAAATCGAAAGAGAGCATGAAAAATGGAAAAAAATCGAGACAATCAGAATTATCAAAAAATCAGGTGTACACTGGAATGTGAAGTTGTTAACTCCTCGGCTCCCCCCACAATATATATATATATATATATATATATTATTTATATATATATATATATATATATATATATATATATATACCCTATATATATGTATATATATATATATATATACATATATATATATACATATATATATATATATATATACATAAATATATATATGAATATAAATATATATATATATATATATATGTATATTTATAATTATATGTTCTCTAGATCGAGCGTATACAGGCAGCCATCAGGCATTTTGGTCCCGACCACTCTTCCCCCACCCCTCCCCCTTCACCACCTCCTTCAACACAAACCCACTAACAAGCTATTGAGCCTGTGAAACGATCAAGGGTTTAGATTTGGACAAGGCCTATACTACTTTACCGGCAAGTGCTGACATCAGCTGTATCAACTGCTGACGTATCGCTTACAGACCGCAGGTAAGAAGTATTATATCGATATTTTTGACAGCTTCAATGGGTCACATGACTTGAAGGCTGTTGACAAGGTCGAGTTCAAACTGGAACTAGCCAACGGGTATCAAGTACACATGAAATACTTGGCAAACGCACAATATGGTTTATGATGGATATATTTTATAATATATATATATACATATATATATATATATATAATAATATATATTTTATATATATATATTATAATTTTAATATTATAATAATTTATATATATTTTGAATTATATTCTTATATAATATATATATAGTAAATATTTATATATTATAAAAAATATTATATAATATAATAGTATGATCGATAAGTCTACACACCTTGATATTATTAGATGAGCGTATATCGAAGATTTAGATCCAACTCTCATGGAGCTTTGTCTGTCTGGTTTATTTATTTTTTGTTTGTTCGCGGGCACTGCACAGGTCGCAAGGTTCGCTCGATCGATATGGAACTTTTTTTTAAAGGTACGCAAACTTATTTAACTATTCAACCTCATAGTTTTTGGGTCGAATCGGTTGGACCATTTTTGAGAAAATCATCTAGAAGTTCTAAAAACCCAAAAGATTAGGCTGGGTGGAAAAATTGAATATGTTAGGCAAACGCAGAATATGCGTTGTACGATGAGCGGAGTCCTATATATAAAATGTGACTCGATAACTATCACACCTTGATCATTATGGAATATATTTCATTCAATACCGACGAATCTAGGGAGCCGTGAATCCATCACTGCAACATTTCTGCTATTATTTCCATCTATTCGATGAATAACGAAGAGTATTACATCATTTTCTTCGAAACGGCTGGTCCGAATTGCATACAAATTTTGATATTGTGTATCATCTTCGTGTTTACATTTGAGGAAATTTTGAATTATATTGAAGAGATTTTATGTTTCAATTTTTTCCGCTCAGCCAAATCTTATGGGGTTTTTAGAGATTCTTTAGTTTTTGATTCTCAGAAATGGTTCAACCGATTTTAGCCCCAAAACTACACAGTTTCTGAACTGGACAATTTGAGTAGGGCCTACATAGAAAAGGTTTGTACATTTTTACAATAAACACTGACAAATTCGAATACTGGTAAAACCTCTATAGGCCTACCTATGCAACTATTGGAGATACAATTACAAACTCTGAATAAGTGACCTAATAAGATACATGGACATTTTACAAATTTGTAAAACGGATATTTTTTCTTTATTCAATGCTGGGCCTACCCATTTACATTAACAATATGAATCTCATTTCCATGTTGTAAAGTTCTAATTTCTGAAAATGAATCGCTTTATTTAAATTGTGAGAGAGCAACTGAACATTACATGTATAATGTGATGAAAAGAATTGAGTATAAAAGCGTCTTCCAATCGAAACGACGTCCCAAAGTTCTATCGTTTCATTCTATCGTCTCTTTCTATCGTCTCTTTCTATGTCTCTTTCTATCGTTTTCTTTTCTATCGTCTCTTTCTATCGTTTATTCAAACGTCTCTTTCTATCGTCTCTTTCTATCGTTCCCTTTTATCGTCTCTTCTACGTCTCTTCTATGTCTTTTCTATCGTTTCTATCGTCTTTCTATCCCTCTTCTACGTCTCTTTCTATCGTCCTTTCTATCGTCTCTTTCTATGTCTCTTTTTATGTTCATTCTATCGTCTCTTTCTAGTCTTTCTATCGTCTCTTTTTAGTCTCTTCTATCGTCTCTTTCTATCGTCTCTTTCTATCGTTTTTTTCTATCGTCCATTCTATCGTCTCTTTTTATCGTCCCCTTTTTATCGTTTCTTTTTATCGTTTTTTCTATCGTCTCATTCTATCGTCTCTTTTTATCGTCTCTTTCTATCGTCTCTTTCTATCGTTCTTTCTATCGTTCTTTCTATCGTCTCTTCTATCGTTTTCTATCGTCTCTTTCTATCGTCTCTTTCTAAACGTCTCTTTCTATCGTCTCTTTTAAACGTCTCTTTATCGTCTCTTTCTATCGCTCTTTCTATCGTCTCTTTCTATCGTCTCTTTTTATCGTTCTCTATCGTCCATCTATGTCTCTTTTATCGTCTCTTTATCGTTCTTTTCTATCGTCTCTTTCTATCGTCTCTTTCTATCGTCTCTTCTATCGTCCCCTTTCTATCGTCTTTCTATCGTCTCTTTCTATTGTCTCTTCTATCGTCTCTTTCTATTCCTTCTATCGTCTTTCTATCGTCTCTTTCTATCGTTTATTTTATGTTTTTTATTCATCGTCTCTTTCTATCGTCTATTAGTCTCTTTCTATCGTCCATTCTACGTCTTTCTATGCTCTTTTATCGTCTATTCTATGTCCCTTTCTATTCGTCTCTTTTTATGTCTCTTCTATCGTTCTTTTATGTTCTTTCTATCGTCTCTTTTATCGTCTCTTTCTATCCCTCTCATTCTATGTCTCTTTTTATCGTCTCATTCATCGTCTCATTCTATCGCTCTTCTATCGTTTTTCTTCTATCGTCTCTTTCTATTAGTATTCTTGTCTCTTCTATCGTTTTTTCTATCGTCTCTTTCTATCGTCCTTCTTCGTTATTCTATCGTTTCTTCTATCGTCTCATTCTACGCCTCTTTATGTCTCATTTATCGTCTCATTCTAAAGTTCTTTTGCCTTTTTTATCGTTCTTTCTATCGTCTCTTTCTATCGTTTCTTCTATCGTTCATTCTATCGTCTCTTTCTATCGTCTCTTTCTATCGTCTCTTTCTATCGTCTCTTTCTATCGTCTCATTCTATCGTCTCTTTCTATCGTCTCTTTCTATCGTTTCATTCTATCGTCTCATTCTATCGTCTCTTTCTATCGTCTCTTTCTATCGTCTCATTCTATCGTTCCTTTCATGTCCTCTTTCTATCGTTTCTTCTATCGTCCTCTTCTATCGTCTCACTTCTATCGTCTCTTCTATCGTCTCTTCTATCGTTTTCTCTTTCTATCGTCTCATTCTATCGTTCTTTTTTCCCATGTCTCTTTCTATCGTTCTTTTTATCGTCTCTTTTATCGTCTCTTTCTATCGTCTCTTTCTATCGTCTTTCTATGTCTCATCTATCGTCTCTTCTATCGCTCATTCTTTCATCGTTCTTCTATCGTCTCTTCTATCGTCTCTTTCTATCGTCTCTTTCTATCGTCTCTTTCTATCGTCTCTTTCTATGTCTCTTCTATCGTTTTCTTTCTATCGTCTCTTTTTATCGTCTCTTTCTATCGTTCTTTTTATCGTCTCTTTCTATCGTCTTTTCTTGTCTCTTTCTATCGTCTCTTTCTATCGTCTCTTTTTATCGTCTCTTCTATCGTCCCCTTCTAATTTGTCTCTTTCTAAAACGTCTTTTCTATCGTCTCTTTCTATCGTCTTTTCTACGTCTCTTTTTATCGTCTCTTTCTATCGCTCTTTCTATGTCTCTTTTATCGTCCTTTCTATCGTCTATTTCTATGTCTTTTCTTTTATCTTTTTCTATCGTCTCTTTCTATCGTCTATTTCTATGTCTCTTCTATCGTCCTTTAAACGCCTTTCTATCGCTTTTTATCGTCTTCTATCGTCTCATTCTATCGTCTCTTTCTATCGTCTCTTTCTATCGTCTCTTTCTATCGTCTCTTTCTATCGTCTCTTTCTATCGTCTCTTTCTACTCTTTCTATCGTCTCTTTCTTCGTCTATTCTATTTCCTCTTTCTATCGTCTCTTTCTATGTCTCATTCTATCGTCTCTTTCTATCGTCTATTTTTATCGTCTCTTTCTATCGTCTTTCTATCGCTCATTCATCGTCTCTTTCTATCGTCCTCTTTCTATCGTTCTTCTATGTCTTTATCGTCTCATTCTATCGTCTCTTTCTTATCGTCCTTTCTATCGTCTCTTTTTATCGTTTTTCTATCGTCTCTCTATCGTTCTTTTATCGTCTTTTATCGTCTCTTTCTATGTTTCATTCTATCGTCCCCCATTCTCATCGTCTCTTTCGTCTTATCGTCCTTCTAGTCTCATTCTACGTTCTTTTCCTTATCGTTTCATTCTATCGTCTCTTTCTATCGTCTCTTTCTATCGTTCTTTCTATCGTTTCATTTATCGTCTATTCTATCGTCTCATTTATGTCTCTTCTATCGTTCATTCTATCCCATTCTATCGTCTCTTTCTTCGTCTCGTCTTTTTTTCTATCGTCTCTTTCTATCGGGTTTATTAAACGTCTCATTCTATCGTCTTTTCTTCTATCGTTTTTCATTCTATCGGGCTCTTCTATCGTTCTTCTATCGCTCATTTTTATCGTTCTTTTTAGTCTCTTTCTATATCGCCCCCTTTTTATCGTTCTCATCGTCTTTTATATCTCCTTCTATCGTCTCTTCTATCGTCTCTTTCTATCGTCTCTTTCTATCGTCTCTTCTATCGTCTCATTCTATGTCCCCTTTTTATATCGTCTCTTTCTATGTCTCTTTCTATGTTTTATCGTCTCATTCTATCGTCTCATTCTATCGTCTCTTTCTATCGTCTCTTTCTATCGTCTCTTTCTATCGTCTCTTTCTATCGTCTCTTTCTATCGTCTCATTCTATCGTCTCTTTCTATCGTCTCTTTCTATCGTCTCTTTCTCGCCTTTCTATCGTTCTTCCCATGTCTCTTCTATCGTCTCTTTTTATCGTCTCTTTATCGTCCTTTCTATGTCTCTTCTATCGTCTCTTTCTATCGTCTCTTCTATGTCTCTTCTATCGTTCCCTTTTTATCGTCTCTTTCTATCGTCTCTTTCATCGTCTCTTTCTAAACGTCTCTTTTTATCGTCTATCTATCGTTTTCTATGTCTCTTTCTATCGTCCCCTTTTTATCGCTCTTTCTATCGTCTCTTTCTATCGTCTCTTTCTATCGTCTATTCTATCGTCTCTTTCTATCGTCCTCTTTCGCTTTTATTCTCTTGGGCTTTTCTATGTCTCTTTTTATCGTCTCTTTCTATCGTCTCTTTCTACGTCTCTTTATCGTTCATTATCCCTCTTTTATCGTCTCTTTCTATCGTCTTTTCTATCGTTCTTTCATGTCCCCTTTCTATCGTCTATTCTATCGTTCTTTCTATGTCTCTTTTATCGTCTCTTTTTATCGTTCATTCTATCGTCTCATCTTTGTCTTCTATCGTCTCTTTCTATCGTCTCTTCTATCGTTCTTTCATCGTTTTTTCTATCTCTTTTTATGTCTTTTCTATCGTCTCTTTCTATCGTTCATTCTATCGTTCTTTCTATCGTCTCATTTATCGTTCTTTCTATCGCCTCCTTTCTATCGTCTCTTCTATGTCTCTTTCTATCGTTCTTCTATCGTCTCTTTCTATCGTCTCTTTCTATGTCTCTTCTATCGTCTCATTCTATCGTCTCATTCTATCGTCTCTTTCTATCGTCTCTTTCTATCGTCTCTTTCTATCGTCTCTTTCTATCGTCTCATTCTATCGTCTCTTTCTATCGTCTCTTTCTATCGTCTCTTTCTATCGTCTCTTTCTATCGTCTCTTTCTATCGTCTCTTTCTATCGTCTCTTTCTATCGTCTCTTTCTATCGTCTCTTTCTATCGTCTCTTTTTATCGTCCCCTTTCTATCGTCTCTTTTTATCGTCTCTTTTTATGTCTCTTTTTATCGTTCTTTTTATCGTCTCTTCTATCGTCTCTTTCTATCGTCTCTTTCTATCGCTCTTTCTATCGTCTCTTTTATCGTCTCTTCTATCGTCTCTTTTTATCGTCTCTTCTATCGTCTCTTCTATGTCTCTTTCTATCGTTATTCTATCGTCTCTTTCTATCGTCTCTCTATGTCTCTTTCTATGTCTCTTCTTGTTCTTTTAAACGTTCTTTCTATGTTCTTTCTATCGTCTCTTTCTATCGTCTTTGTCTATCGTCTCTTTCTATGTCTCTTTATCGTCTCTTCTATCGTCTCTTTCTATCGTCTCTTCATTTGTCTCTTTCTATCGTTCTCTTTCTATCGTCTCTTTCTATCGTCTCTCTCTATCGTCTCTTTCTATCGTCTCTTTCTATCGTCTCTTTCTATCGTCTCATTCTATCGTCTCTTTCTATCGTCTCTTTCTATCGTCTCTTTCTATCGTCTCTCTCTATCGTCTCTTTCTATCGTCTCTTTCTATCGTCTCTTTCTATCGTCTCTTTCTATCGTCTCTTTCTATCGTCTCTTTCTATCGTCTCTTTCTATCGTTTCATTCTATCGTCTCATTCTATCGTCTCATTCTATCGTCTCTTTCTATCGTCTCTTTCTATCGTTCTTTCTATCGCTTCTTCGTTATTCTATGTCTCTTTCTATCGTTTCTTTTTATCGTCTCTTCTATCGTCTCTTTCTATCGTCTCTTTCTACGTTCATTCTATCGTCTCTTCTAGTCTCTATTCCTATCGTCTCTTTCTATCGTCTTTTCAAACGTCTCTTCAATCGTCTCTTTCTATCGTTTCTTCCAGCCCAACACTTTCCTTGCCTTTTATGTTTTCATTACCTACGATTGTCTATTTGTTTATGTCATGTCCCTATGTTTTTTATGGGGTTCTTTTAAATTCATTTTTTTGGAAAATCTAAAGTCCTTTCTAGATGTCTCTTAATAATCGTAATCTTTCACGTTCATTTATGGCTTTGACTTATGTCCTTTAAGTTGTTTGTTGCATTTTTCTAAATTTTTTTCTTATGTTCCCTATCGGGTTTTGATGGCTCGTTCAAGTTCCATGCCACTTTTAAACGGGGAGCTTCTACTTTTTACGTTATCATCGTTCTAACGGCCTTTTTTTTTTTAATGCTTTTTTAGGCTCATAAAGCAATTTAAGGCCCTTAAGCTTTTAAATGTCCCAATGTCCTTTCTACGTTAAAATCGATGGTATCAAAAGGCACTGTCCATTGTTTAACCATGTTTATATCCCAAAAAAGCCGCGGCTTAACCTTGAAGTCGCCTCCCTGTTTTGCTTTGGGTGACAAATTTCCAATTCTACTTTATATTCTAAGTCTCCAACGCATATCGTTTTCTAGTTTTTATCTATGTTACTTTACCTTCTCATTTTCGGTTCAAAAATAAGTAACTGAAAAAAGAAACCTTAATATTCACAGTAAAAAACAATTGAAGTTCAATAAATTTTGATTTCCTATGAAACGTTTATGTGGCAATTTATAAATACTTTTATTTGAAAAAACATTAAGAGTGGCTCGGTTTGACGAAGAGGTTAGCGAGGTCAAGACATACTGAAAGGGGAAGTGGCTTCTTTTTTGTGCTTTTTTATATTTTTATCTTTTAACGGTAAAACGGCTGACAAGCTTATCTTAATACTTTTTTCATATGGCCAACAATTTTGAATAGGGCCACGGGGAATTTTTTTTAATGAAAATTTAAAAATTTCAAAATCCCATTGAATAACACGAAAAAAAACGTATATTCAAGCCAAAAATGGAATTTGGAAAGTTAAATTTCACGAAACCCTTCAAAATTAAGTGATCCAGGGCCTTTTAGACAGAAAAACAAAATTTCTAATTTCACATTCCCCTACTTTCTAAGCTCTTAAAAACGTATACAGGCGTTTTCCTAGTTTTTCAAATTTGTTTAAATTTCATCTTTATGTCTTTTCTTAAAAAAAAGTCTGAAAAAATTGAAATTATTATTTAGAGCGATAAAAAGAAACGTATCAAATCCTTGAAAAGTTCTGAAATGTTTTTTTCTGTTTGTTTGTGCCCACTGCACAGAACACTCGGTTTGACTGATCGATATGAACGCCTGCGAGAAGTGTACGAACAAACAAAGAATGAAACAGAAAAAGTTCTGTAAGAGTGAGCTAGAAACCTTCACTATCGCTCATCCAACTATACTTTTTCAGATATCGTATTTCCATTGTTATTTCAGTATAAGCCTTCTTGACTGAAACACCAATTCCACGGCCATGTTGAAGCACTGAACTAATAACTCGTTGCTATAGGAACAACTCTTCAATATAATAATATAGAACGATATTCAACGATCGATGGTTTTCCCCATACCCTAACCAAAACACTCGAGGGTTTCCACACTTGAACAAAGTGAATATAACTGCTGAAAATTGGAGTTTTAATTCGGTGCGAGATAAAAACTATCAGCTCAACTTTTAATTATTATGAAAACACTTTCAAAACGTTGTTAAAACTATTGCAGGTGCAATTATTAGTGATAATATTACAATGTTGGTTTAAGGGTGAAGTAATTTGGGTTGGAATATTATTTTTGAAAGAACTAATTTCGTTTGAAATTGTTTTTACAACCGAATTACATTATTATATATATATATATATATATATATATATATATATATATATATATATATATATATATATATATATATATATATATATATATATATATATATATATATATAATCGTATCCAAATTGAAAAATAAATCGATGGAATGAAATAGTTCGGATATTTAGTTATTCCGCTGCTCTCCCAGATCTCCCAGCTACCGAGATATCGAGGTGAGTGGGAGAGCAGCAGACCGGCAATCTGAAGTTCCCGAGTTCGATTCTCGGTCGAGACGTATCAGTTATGGCATGACTGAAATATCCCACGTATCTCGATATTGGATCATACACAAGAATATTAATGATCACATCATTCCTCATGCCTAGGTAAAGGTAGAAGAGAGTACACAAGGACCTGTGGTGAAGTGTAATCTTTACACCTTGGGTGAATCTAAGCCCTCTATAGGCTAGCCCCAGGAAGTGTCGTCACTCTGAGAATAGCCATGACATGAAAGTAATATCTCGGTAGCTCAGTGGGAGAGCAGCGGACCGGCGAGCTGAAAGTCCCGGGTTCGAGTCCCGGTCGAGACGTATCTTATCCCGTAAAATATCCCATGTAAATATATATATATATATATATATATATATAAATATATATATATATATATATATATATATATATATATATATATATATATATATATATATATATATACATTTATATAGTATGGGGCAGAATATGCAAGTCATAAAATATTAGTCTCTACCGGGATCCGAACCCGAGACCTTTCAATTCCAGGTTGGCTGACTCTATAAATTATGTACAGTCTATATTTCAATTCAAGTTTCGTTAACATAATCAAAACATCAATTTCTGGTCAAAGTCCATTTCACGTTATACTATTACTTCCCTCCAAGTAATTATTTTCCCTCTCTTTAATCTCTCCCGTTAAGCCGACGTCAGAGCCGTATTGCCCGGCTAATAGCTATCCGTTAACAGTTAATCGCTCGTTTAACGACTCGGTTAATTGCTATTGATGCTGCTGGTAGCGTGGTGTGGACAGTTTGACGTGGGTTGATGACGCAAGCAATGTCGGTGGAGTAGGACTCTGTTATAGACGCAGGAATGGAGTGACGCAACGGGGTTGGACCCTGTTTTGGACGCAAGGCTTCGATGACCTAAGCAATACAATATCGGTAAAGAAGAATCTTGTTGTAGCAGTATATATATATATATATATATATATATATATATATATATATATTATATATATACATATTATATTATTATCTATTATATATAACCTACATATACGAATATAGAACCAGACCATTTAGCGCAAGTGGTTAGCACGATCGTTCGTGTGATTCTGGTAGGCGGAAGGAACTTCGGACCTAGTTCGATCCCCGCCCGCCGACCATCTTTACAGGGGTTTTCATGGTTTCCTGGTGTCTAGGCTAATGCCGGTGGATGGCTCCCACAATTAAGGCGGCCACGACCCGCTTCCTTCCCAAGATCTTCCATTAACCAGTGAAACCTTCATCTCATCATCCCATCACCCCATTAATCATCCATCCGCGCCAAGAGACCTTCCTGTCATTACAGGCGGTCGTTAAAAAAACCCAATATAAAAAAATAAAAAACAAAAAAAACCGCATCTAGTCGCGCAATCGCCGCCGACGGTATAACCAGTCTCATCCGGTAAAGCGAAAAGATTAGAGGGACATTGGGTGGTCGAAACGATTTCAACCTATTCTCAAACTTTAAATGGATATGAGGCTCAATCGACTTGTTATATATATATATATATATAGATATATATATATATATACAGTATATTATATATAATATTATATAATTAATCATAATAAGACGTCGATTATATGACACATGCCATTTCTATGACATCAATTTGATCATTTCCTACTTTCAACAATTTTTCTCAGCTTAGAAAAAGTAATTTTTGTTTCCAATATCGAAACGTGACACAGTGTTTGTTCCCAAATTGAGGCCAGTTTCGATAGGATCGTTCGGCCAGGGCATCACATTTGTGATTTCAGCAACCCAAAGTATAAACGAAATAAGAATACCAATTTGATCAAGTTTCGATGACAGAGATCAGACGAGGAGGATTCAATTTGACATACTGAAAAAAATTGGTGTTCGTTTTCTTGTTTTTTTCTTTCTTTAATGTTTTTTTTGTCGGTTCTCCACAGGTCAAACGGTTACAGCTATCAACTTAGAACTTTTTTTCAATATATGGTTCCTCATCTAACTTAGATCTGTATAGTTTTGTGGCATTATCGGGTGGTCACTTTTTTTCTATGAATTTCATAAATTTCAAAAATACCCATTAGAATAACATACCGGTAGCGGGAAAAAAGGAGAATATTTTTATTTTCCAAAAAAATGAAATTTTGCGTGAAGTTGAATTACATTCTGATACACATTTCTGGAATTTTTCAGCTTGATCGGGCAGCCATTTTGAAGAAAAAACATAAAATGTGCTAAATTGTTACCACTCGAAGCAGTTTTTCCCATTTCCAGCCATACTATTACTGTCCGCTCGTCTAACAACGTATATGGCGTTTTCCTAGTAATGAATCAGATAAAATGTTCCACTTTGAGTGAATATGTTGAACATAACTGAACCAACGAACCAAGAAAAATCAATATTTTCCATTAAGATTATCACCTTGGTTTTTATCTCTCATCGCATTCAATCAATACATTTCAAAGATATGAGAAAACACACAAAAACGATCAGCAACAAGTTTCACCAATTAATTGGATGAGCGTAGTGCAGACTTTCATTTCACATACCGAAAAATATGGGCTTCGTTTTTATGTTATTTTCTTCTTTTGTAATTTTGTACGAAGCATACAGGTCAGGAAAATTGACCAATCGACTACTGAATATAAGTATCACACCAGAATAGGTTGGAAATGATTTTCCGAAAAATTGGTCGAACGGTTTTACAGGAAAAAATTGGAAACTTTGGAAAATTCCCATAAGAATTATCTAGGGGGAATAAATACTTGAAAAACGAAATATTTCCAATTGCTTTCAAATTCATACAGAATGGAAAAACAACCATCATACACATTTTTGAACATTTGTACAACAATCGGATGAGACATAACGAAAAAAACGCAATAAAAGTATACATTTCATCAAATATCAGGATCAAAACATGTAATGCAAAGTGTATATGCGACAGGTTGCTCTATAAATAGCAACAAGTTGCAGGGAAGGTTTTTCAGCGTTTAAAGTAATCTAAAGTCTGTAGATGTGGATTGAACTGACAGAATATATTTAATTTTCGATATCCTTACTTCTAAGGTCATCTCACAACGCATATACTGCGTTTTCCTAGCATTCACAAATATGTTCTACTATGAGTGAATATGTTGAACAAAACTAAACGAAAGACCACAAACAATAAATTTCCTTAAAATAATCGCCAGGAATTCTTATCTCTCCACGCATCAAATCAATACCTTTTAGAGATACGACAAAACACACAATCAAACATAAAACTCTGTTTCAATTCCACAGCAAAGTTAATTCTGTTTCCGTTTCATCGCTTTTCAAATAGACACAAAGTTATCCGTTCCAAAACCTGTTGAAATCGTTGAACGTTCATTGGTAGAGCCAAGAAAAAAAAAAAAATGTGAATGTGTAATAGCTAACTATCTTAATGAAAGAGTTATTATTATTATTATTATTATTATTATTATTATTATTATTATTAAGAATCAAACACAAAATTCTGATTCTTATTTATAATGGCTTTAACGACACACTGTTATGATAACTGAGATCTAATGGCGTCTGATGGATGATTAATGAGATGATGGGATGATGAGATGAAGGTTCTTGGGTAGTTGGAAAGATGGTGGGAAGGAAGTGGTCATGGCCGACTCATTGTATAGGAACCATCCCGGCATTAGCCTAGACTACAGAGGGAAACTATGAAAAACCTCTGTAAAGATGGTCGGCGGCGGGGATCGAACCGGTTCCGAAAACCCCTCTCCTCCCGGATCCCATGAAGCGAGTGCGTTAACCACTGCACTACATGTGCCTTTTTTTATTTATTTCTTATTTATATTGGGTTAAACGACGCACTGTAATGATAGCAAAGATCTAATGGCGTCGGATGGATGATTAATGAGATGATGAGATGATGAGATGAAGGTTCTTGGGTAATGGGAAGGAAGTGGTCGTGGCCAACTTATTGTAGGAACCATCCCGGCATTAAGCTAGACTACAGAGGGTAACCAACGAATAACCCCAAACATAAACCAAATAAACCAAATAAACGAGACACACACAATTTGACATCTTCCACTCAGAACCAAGATAAACCTAGTTTTAACTTGAACCTGTGCTAAACATGTATTGAAAAAACGGTTCTAACCCTCTCAACCCGGATTAAATCCTACTGGAA
Source organism: Brachyptera putata (assembly GCA_907164805.1). Taxonomy (NCBI): domain Eukaryota; kingdom Metazoa; phylum Arthropoda; class Insecta; order Plecoptera; family Taeniopterygidae; genus Brachyptera; species Brachyptera putata. The sequence goes on from OU015475.1 coordinate 8,031,042, forward strand.
TGCACCCACAGCAGTTCAACTAATATACAGATGATAGAAAACTTTAAATCCGGGACGTCGAGGGATACGAAATACAGACGGTCTACTACTCAAGGATGACGACTCGACACTGACGCTCGATAATACTCAACAGATAAGCGAAACAGACAATCGTATCGTCATAATTATGCTATAACATGTTTCTGTGTTTTTCTGTTTTGTACATGAGATGTACGATCAATTACCAACCAGTGTGACGTCATTAGGGCTGGGAGGGGAGGGGGAGGGGATGGAGGGGTGGGGAGAGGGGAATACGTGCACTGAATATCTGTTGCCAACAGCTCGCGGGTAAAAGTTTGCTGTTTTTAACGTTTTAAACAGAGAATTGGTTTGGTAGGCCTGCCGATTATAAACCTTTCAGTCGACTGCATTCATGTAATGTGTGTAGCAGTCACAAACGCTTTGTCTACCACATTATATATATATATATATATATATATATATATATATATATATATATATATATATATATATATATATATATATAAATATATATATATATATTTATATATATATATATATATATATATATATATATTTGAATATATATATATATATATATATATATATATATATATATATGACTACATGGCTTTCTGTTGAACGTACAGCACGTGATGTTGATAGGACGAATATTATTATCACTGAAAAATACCTCCTCGTCGGGGAATCGACCATTACCATTACACTCCCCCATTGATATCATTGGAAGATACTCGTCCCGTTAGCTCAGTCGGTAAGAGCAAATGTGTATCTAACATAGGATCCGAGGTTCGATTCCCCTACGAGGTGGTATTTTTCAGTGATAGTAATATCCATCCTATCATATATATATATATATATATATATATATATATATATATATATATATTTTTTCAGCCATGTCATAAAAGATACGTCTCTACCGGGAATCGAGCCCGGACCCTTCAGATTGCCGGTCAGCTGCTCTCCCACTGAGCTACCGAGATATTACTTTCATGTCATGGCTATACTTAGAGTGACGACACTTCCTGGGGCTAGCCCTATAGAGGGCTTAGATTCACCCAAGGTGTAAAGATTGCACTTTACCACAGGTCCTTGTGTAGGCCTACTCTCTTCTAGTTTCACCTAGACATGAGGAATAATGTGATCTTTAAACTTCTTGGATGAGATCCAATATCGAGATATATGGGATATTTCAGCCATGTCATAAAAGATACCCGGGACCTTGAACCCGGGACCTTCAGATTGCCGGTCAGCTGCTCTCCCACTGAGCTACCGAGATATTACTCTTATATCATGGCTATTCTCAGAGTGACGACACTTCCTGGGGCTAGCCCTATAGAGGGCTTAGATTCACCCAAGGTGTAAAGATTGCACGTTACCACAGGTCCTTGTGTACTCTCTTCTAGTTTTACCTAGGCATGAGGAATAATGTGATCATTAAACTTCTTGGATACGATCCAATAACGAGATATGTGGGATATTTTAGCCATGTCATAACTGATACGTCTCGACCGAGAATCGAACTCGGGACCTCCAGATTGCCGATCTTCAGGCAATCCCGGGTTCGATTTCTGGTCGAGACGTTTCTTTTATGACATGGCTAAAATATCCCACACACCTCGATATTGGATCGTATCAAAGAAGTTTGATGATCACGTAGTACGTTGATGTGTAGTTTTTTTTTAATATGTTTCCCCACTCGGTTCTCACAGATTTATGAGGTCAAACAGAATTGAATTTTTGTTATTAAAATATGAACTGGAGCTTAGTAAAGACTCGTTTTTACATATAACCTGATCTAGATTATGAGCACACATCTACAAACTTTACAAAACTAAAATCCCCAGTTGCGATAATCAGCATCCATCTTAGCAGATACTATATTCTTTCGAATTATTGTTTATCAAGTTCAGAAAACTTGCTTGAGGTTTCTAGGTAAACTAATCGGGTTCCGACCGGTGGTTTCCCTATAAACTAAACACCAACAATCGGATGTTCCGATACTTCGTGAGATAAGCATTAATGACTCTGTTATGAACTTTTCGCATCGTTTTATGAAGAAAACTCAGGTATTTTATTGTCTTGATTATATCTCAAATAGAATGTAATCACAAAAACAGGAAATTTCTAACGTCAAATTGCTTTATAATAATATTTACGGAAAAACTTGAAAGTACATGAAAATAGAAGCATTAAAATATCATTATCATTTATATATCAATTCTCTCTCTCTATCTCTCTACCCCTCTCTCTCTCTCTCTCTCTCTCTCTCTCTCCTTCTTTCTGTCTCTCTCTCTCTTTCTCTTTCTCTCTTTCTCTTTCTCTCTCTCTCTCTCTCTCTCTCCCTTTTTCTGTCTCTCTCTCTTTCGCTCTATCTTTCTCTACATATTTCTCTCTCTCTCTCTTTCTCTCTCCCTCTCTCTCTCTTTCCTCCTCTTTCTGTCTCTCTGTCTGTCTCTCTCTCTCTCTCTCTCTCTCTCACTCTCTCTCTCTCTCTCTCTCTCTCTCTCTCTCTCCCCCTTATCTCTATCTCTCTCTCTCTCTCTCCTATAACATGTCCATATTACGAAAAGCACTAGCGTTCATAAATAGATTAGTGAGATAGATTCAAAAGCGAACTGAAACTTTTTACTAGCGCTGTAAATATTAAATTTCCCATAAAAGAGATGTTTTGTGAATTTTGTACTAGTTATTGCAAGATTGTAGTTGAATTCATTTCTGTCAAGAATATACCAACAAAATGTACACATAACATGGAAACTTTCAGAACAGAGAAATAAAAATAGTGTTATGTTCAGTTCAATTTTTTGTTGATTTTGGTTGAGTTCCATTTTTGGGTTTCATTTTGGGTTTCATTCTGGGTTTCATTTTGGGTTTCATTTTGGTTTTGGCTTATTTGTTTGAAGTTATTTTTAGACGAGCTTCAGAGAGGATTCAATTTGACATACTGAAAAAAATGTGGTGTTCGTTTTTATGTTTATTTTATTTTTATTTTTTCATGTTTTTTTGTCGGTTCTCCTCAGGTCAAACGGCTACAGCTATCAACTTCAAACTCTTTTCCAATATGCTTCCTCATCTAACTTGGATCTGTATAGTTTTGTGGCATTATCGAGCGGTTACCTTTTTTTTATGTTTTTTTGGCGGTTCTCTACAGGTCAAACGGCTACAGCTATCAACTTCAAACCTATTTTCAATATGGTTCCTCATCCAACTTAGATCTGTATAGTTTTGTGGCATTATCGAGCAGTAACGTTTTTTTTCATGAATTTTAGAAATTTCAAAAATACTCATTAGAATAACAAAGCGGGAAAAAAGGAAATATTTTTATTTTCCAAAAAAATTGAATTTTGCGTGAAGTTGAATTACATTTTGATACACATTTCTGGAAATGTTCAGCTTGATCGGGTCAGCCATTTCGAAGAAAAAACATGAAATGTGCTAAATTGGTACCACTCGAAGCAGTTTTCACCCATTTTCACCCATACTATTACTATCCGCTCGTCTAACAACGCATATGGCGTTTTCCTAGTTTAAACCCATACTATTACTATTCGCTCGTCTAACAACGCATATATGGCGTTTTCCCAGTTATTTCAGATGTTCGATAGTTTTAGAATTCCAAGAACAAATCGTACACATAAAAATGAAAAGAAAAACATTAGATTTTTTTTCAAAAAATTGTCGAATTTATTGATTATAAACTATCATTGGTATCTGATGTCACATTCGCGTTATCCTATCTGTACTTTCCCGGGCTACACAGTCGACTGGTTGCTATGGTTTCCCACAGTCATTAAAACCAATCAACATTGATGATGAATCAGGAATAACTATTCAATGTTAATCAAGTGATGAATTATCAACACATCATTAGGATATATAATGATGTGAGAATAATGCATCACTTAATTAATTTTGAATATAGTTATTAATAATTACCTTTATTAAAATATATTAGGTATTAAAATACCTGAATGAAATGACTAAGTGTTTAACCAGCTTTATACAATTATGAATATTCCATTATTACTAGAAAAACGCCATATATGCGTTGTTGGACGAGCGGATAGTAATAGTATGGGTAAAAATGGGTAAAAACTGCTTCGAGTGGTATCAATTTAGCACATTTCATGTTTTTTCTTCAAATTGTCTGACCCGATCGAGTTAAAAATTTCTAGAAATGTGTATTCAAAATGTAATTCAAAATCACGCAAGATTTCATTTTTTTGGAAAATAAAAATATCTTCTATTTTTCCGCCATGTTATTCTAATGGGTATTTTAAAAATTTCTAAAATTCATAAGAAAAAAAACGTTACCAACCGAGAAAAATTCAAGAAAAATGTGTGTTCTAGCTAGAATTTTGTTAGCTTATGCCTAGGTGGTGTTATCAGACGAGCTTTAGCGAGGATTCAATTTGACATACTGAAAAAAATTGGTGTTCGTTTTTATGTTTTTTTAGATGGTTTTTGTCGGTTCTCCACAGGTCAAACGGCTACAGCTTTCAACTCCAAATTTTTTTTTCAATATGATTCCTCACCTATCTCAGATCTGTATAGTTTTGTGGCATCATCGGATGGTACAATTTTTTTTAAAGTATTGCAGAAATGTAAAAAATACCCATTAGAATAACACAGCGGAAAAAAAATATATTTTCATTTTCAAAAATAATGAAATCTTGCGTGACGTTGAATTACATTTTCGTTCACATTTCTGGAAATTTTCAGCTTGATCGGGTCGGCCATTTCGAAGAAACAACATAAAATGTGCAAAATTGGTACCACTCGAAGCAATTTTTACCCATTTTTACCCATACTATTACTATCCGCTCGTCTAACAACGCATATATGGCGTTTTCCTAGTTAAGAAAAATTATACTATCAATCTAGTGCCAAAAAAATCTCGAAATTATTAGAAAATATCTGTCAATGTCATTTACTTCATACTCAATAACAAACTGAATAGTTGAATTATCTTTTTTTTTTTCAATTTTGCCTTACGACCCCACCAACAGCTAGGTCATACGGGGGTACGAATGAGCGGATAATAATGAAACGATGAAGTGATTATAAGTGACAGAACGTTCACAATAACCCATGCCTCATGCAGGACTCGAACCCACGCCCAACGGTCACTTCAGTTACAACCTCTAACGATAGTTGACCTAGCCACCGGGGTGGCTTGAATTATCTTTCTTTCATCCCTCTAGACTGTATGTGATAACAATTGAAGGGTACAGGGCAATAATGATACAAGTCACACATTGTGAGTTCTGAGATAAATACAATTCTAGGTTCAAAACCATGGGTTTTTCTATAGAGGTCGATATTTCAACTCCATTTTTCGTGGACTTGAATCATTGTTATCTAAAATCTCGATGCATATTCAGAAAGCTTGTGAAAAACACTGTTAGATGGCGTATCTAACTCATTTTTTTTGAGAGTGGCATAAATTCGGAATGCCGTACTTTACTACAGCGCTCGGTGGGACATTCACGGGCGGAAAGGTGATCAAGGTTAGGGTTAGGTAGGTCAGGTTGGTGTCGCCCGGTATACCGACCCGGTATCGAGCACATCACCACATTCTAGGGCGGAAAGGTGATCAAGGTTAGGGTTAGGTAGGTCAGGTTTGTGTCGCCCGGTATACCGACCCGGTATCGAGCACATCACCACATTCTAGGGCGGAAAGGTGATCAAGGTTAGGGTTAGGTAGGTCAGGTTTGTGTCGTCCGGTATACCGACCCGGTATCGAGCACATCACCACATTCTAGGGCGGAAAGGTGATCAAGGTTAGGGTTAGGTAGGTCAGGTTGGTGTCGCCCGGTATACCGACCCGGTATCGAGCACATCACCACATTCTAGGGCGGAAAGGTGATCAAGGTTAGGGTTAGGTTGGTCAGGTTGGTGTCGCCCGGTATACCGACCCGGTATCGAGCACATCACCACATTCTAGGGCGGAAAGGTGATCAAGGTTAGGGTTAGGTAGGTCAGGTTGGTGTCGCCCGGTATACCGACCCGGTATCGAGCACATCACCACATTCTAGGGCGGAAAGGTGATCAAGGTTAGGGTTAGGTAGGTCAGGTTGGTGTCGCCCGGTATTGGCTTCCAGCCAATGAGAACGCTGATCGAAGGTACGGCATTCCGAAAAGATATCACATTACATTTTTTTACAAAATGTGACTTGTATCTTTATTCCCGTGTACCCTTCAATTACATACCTTATATCGATATTCCATTCTGTCATATTGGCAACACTTATTGCTAAAGTCTCTTGAGTGGGGAATAGATTACATTCTAGTTCTCAAGTAGACTGCAATAATAACACTCCACAGAAGGAACGAAACCCCCGTCATATAAGTGATTATATATGAAAGAACACCCGATCGGAACCTCGCAGTGAGAGAGTAACTATTGTGTTATGTTTTCAATTTTTATTGCTTTTCTAAGAAAATGGTTTATTTATTTTTCGAATAGGAGACTTCTGTTATCGACTGCAATATTGGATAAGTGAACTAATGGAGTTATTGTAGTGTAGTTTTCGTATTGAAGTTTGTTTATTTTGTTTTTTATTGCAGTATTGTTGCAGTAATACGTCAAGGAATTTCATTACACTAGGCAAATGCGGAATGTGCGTTGTAAGATGAGCCAAACTCCACACACCTTGATCATATAAATAGAACTTCATCCTATGCCAATGGATCTAGGTAACCGTGAATTCGACAATGCAATATTTTTCCACTAATAAATTTTTTCTATTGATAAGAAAAATGTATTAAATTATTTTCTTCGAAACGGCTGGTCCGAATTACACGTCAATTTTCATTGATGTGTATTATTTCTGTGTTCACATTTAAGGAAAATTTGAATTATATTGGAGAGATTTTATTTTCCAATATTTTCCGCTCAGCCTAATCTTATGGAGTTTTCAGAAATTTGAGATGAAGTTTCTAAACAATGGTCCAACAGATTTGACCCCAAAACTATACAGTTCTAAGTTGTATGAGTTTGCGTATACAGAAAAAGTTTCGTGTCGATCGGTCAAACCCTGCGACCTGTGCAGTACTTATAGAGAGAAAAAAAACACACACAAAGCTTCGTAAGACTTGTGTGGAAATCTTCGCTAACGCTCATCTAATTAATTAGCTGACGCATAACGTCCGTTACCTTAGTCACATCAATCGTTTGACTCCGATTGATCGAATCATATCCACGGCTTCATGCCGGCTTGCACACACGGAGGAGTCTTATGGAGACGAAGCGCCGAGCTCAAAACACGGCCCTTCCACCATTACCACAATACATTGAAATATTGTGACAACAAATGATATTTTCTACTTGGCTGATATTGATTGATTCGAGCGTATTTAGAAGTGATATTACCAGTATACAGAATAAATCCGAATAAATATATATATATATATATATATATATATATATATATATATATATATACATATATATATAGGCCCATATATATATATATATATATATATATATATATATATATATATATATATATATATATATATATATATACATATATATATATATATATATATATATGAGAATATTTTCAATGTGTGACGTGAAACGGCTTCCAGCTCTGACATCGTTTATAAAACAGTGGAAAATGAAACATGATTACTTTTTAAACGAAAAAAATGTCAATTTTCTGAGAACAAATAACCCCGAGAAATATGTCATTCAGGTTTTTCATTCAACTCCGCATGCAAAATGAGCTCAGTGAAAACCGTTTCATTTTACCTCTTCACCCTGATTATTTTCAAAATGTTTCATTTTCATACTTTCCATAATAATTTCATTCTTTGATGAAAATATTCACCCTTGTTGAAAACAATTTTGTTCGAAAAATTGTTTCAAAAACATTCCAATCTATTTTTTGAAAATGTAAGAGATGTAAACACTTCTTGTCAAATTGCTGAATACTAGGAAAACGCCATATATGCGTTGTAAGACGAGCGGATAGTACTAGTATGGGTAAAAATGGGTAAAAACTGCTTCGAGTGGTACCAATTTAACACATTTCATGTTTTTTCTTCAGAATGGCTGACCCGATCAAGTTGAAAATTTTCAGAAATGTGTATCAAAATGTACTTCAACTTCTCGCGAAATTTCATTTCTTTGGAAAATAAAAATATTTTCTTTTTTTCTCGCCATGTTATTCTAATGGGTATTTTTGAAATTTCTCAAATTCATAAAAAAAAGTTACTCCCCGATAATGTCACAAAACTATACAGATCTAAGTTAAATGAGGAACCATATTGAAAAAAAGTTTGAAGTTGATAGATGTAGCCGTTTGACCTGTGGAGAACCGACAAAAAAAACATAAAAACGAACACCAATTTTTTTCAGTATGTCAAATTGGATCCTCGCTAGAGCTCGTCTAATCATCCAAAAATATTCCGTGTATTTATAGTCATTCAAAACTCTCAATATTCATATCGTCAGAATCATTTATAAGTCATTCAATAATTTTCTCATGAATAGTTAATGAAATTTCTCATGAAAGTATTATTCAATTTTAAAGCGGCTCAGACATCCGTTAAGAAAATCACCCGCAATAATCATCAAACGATCATATATTATTCACTGTTCAACATAAAATTAAATTTAATCATTATTATATCATGATTTAATAATCTTTTTTCCTCTCCGAATTATATACTCACTACTTTCAATGTTCAATACTTGTAATAATCATTAGGGAATCATATAATATCGACTTTTATATGCAATAAAATATACATAAATGTTTTATTCAATTTCCAAAGTGCTACATAAATGTGTTGAGGATGTCACCAATAACAATCATCAAAGAATCATGTTGTGATTAATGTTGTTTACGAATTTTAGTTCAATGATTATTATTCGATTTTAATAATTCCTTCGGCCTCTTCGAATTATATAGAACTATCAATGTTTATTACGTGTAATAATCATTAGGATTATATAATATTTATTGTCATACGCAATAAAATACACATGAATGTATCATTCAATTCCTGAAGTGCTACAGAAATGTGTTGAGGATGTCACCAGTAACAATCATCAAACAATCATGTTGTATTTAATGTTGTATACAAATTTTATTTAAATGATTATTACTCGATTCTGATAATTCATTTCGACTCTTCGAATTAAATTCTCACGAGTTCACATTCTAATATTGGTGATAATCATTTGAGAATCATATAATATATAGTGTTGTACATAAGAAATAATTATTAATGTGGTTCATGCGTGGTGTTTATCTTTATCTTTAATTTATCTTTACCATTTTTCTTCATTCCAAAAAACTAGTATAATTGAATGAAATGTTGACATATCCAGAATATATTTTTGCTCTTTAATTGATATGAAAGTTTGATTTTGTGAATTCAATCAGTTTTGAGATAATACGTCAATGCATTCCATCAGATTCGTTTTATTTTTTGACGTATTATCTTGAAACTGATTGAATTTACTGAAATAGTAAGTCATATTTATTGAAGAGCATAAAATTATCTTGGAGATGTGAACTTTCATTTGGTCACACTGGTTTTTGAACATGGAAAAAATAGTGAATGTGAATTTCTCTATTTTTTTAAGCACCATGGACAAACGCCCTTAATGATCATCCCCTAATGTTAAAGAAAATCACAACCCTAAAAGTAATTTTTAATGGATAATATTGATATATATTTCAGTAATTTCAGTTGAAACTAGAAATCATCATCTCAAATTCAGAAATTATAATTGATTATTTTTCCTTCAGAGACCATGAGTCATGACGTAGGCATTACCGATTCTGTATAGAAACATGAAGAGAATCGAATAATGTCTACGTCACGACTCAGAAAACAGGCCGAGTCCTGAAGAACAAATAAATGAATTTTAATTTCTGAAATTGATAGATCGTTTATAGTTTTCCATGAGATTAGGGAAATACATATTGTCATTATTCTTCAAAATCTAGTTTCAAGGATGTGACGTCATTTAATGACTCTTTTCGCCTCTTCGAATGATATACTCACGATACACATGTCTAATTCAGATTCATTTTAATTACTAATAAACCTGAAAGGTCAACAATAAAATCCACCAGATTAATAATTCACTGAAAAAGCGTTACGCTCACTTTCTATTAATTCATCAAAAACTAAAACCAAACTTCATAAATAATAAATTCAACAAAAAAACACAAACTTCCTCAAACATGAATGAGAGTATTGCTCGCGGGGGAAAAAAAAGTTTGATTAAACTTCTCTCTCCACAAAATATTTGTCAGGTTTGTAACACTTCACCACTGGAAAAATAAATGACACATTTTAGATTTTATATATATATATATATATTAAATTGTTATTTTTGCACACGGTTTTCGATAACGTTTGATAACTCGGTCCCGGATCGCACAGCAAGTGTTTTCAGACAGGGCAACTTGTTGCGGCTGTGTCCGACTCTCGACCAATCAGAGCACGTCGTGCTTCGGCAGTCTCCTCGCTACTTCTGACCAGCTAAGCTCTAGTCAGCCAGGACGCGCGACACACCTGGCGCCCAACGTGGCGGGCGCAAGAACTAGCGCTACGTCACGCCGGGGGTGAAGGAGACAGACTTATACGGGGGGTTGAAGATGGAGAGAGAGAGGAGTGAATTCGAGGAGAAAAAGATGTCGAATGATTAAATTATGAGGTATTTAAGGGATGTTCATAAAAATAGTGAAATTTATTTCTATGATTTTTTTTCTATATACAGGAATCAGTGTAATTGATTCAGGTCCCGTTCTACGAATAATAAATTTGTTGATTAAGTGATAATTAGTGGATTATAACTCGTTATTACCCTTGGTTACCAATGATATTTTGTTACCCCAAATTATAATTAGCTTAATTAACACATTTTTACTATTGGTAATATGGAGTCTAAGGAGTATATACACTCCGGGGTAATTTCATGGTTTTCAGTGAATTCGATCAGGTTTTAAATGATACGTCGAAAAATACCAGAATGTGATTTCATTAATCGATCTATTATCTTAAAATTGGTTGAATTCATAGAAATACAATGTGATATAGATTAGAGACCATAAGATTATCTTGAAGTTGATATAATTTTTATTTATTTGAACCAGTTCATGAACATGGAACGAAATTGTCAAGATGCATTTCTCTATCTTCATAAGCACCCCCTTGCATGCACGGTGCTTTCAAAATAGAGAAATTCACCCTCTTAATTGTTTTCTTTGTTCAAAAACAAGTGTAATTGAATGAAAAGTTCACATCTCCAAGATCATTCTATGCTCTTTAATTATTATGACATTCTATTTCAGTGAATTCAACCAATTTTGAGATAATACGTCAATGAATGAAGATTTTTTTTTTTTTAATAACATCGAACCTTGATACAAAATCATTGTTCCCCTATTAAGGCTAAGGATGAGAGTTGGATCGTTTGGACGGGGCACCATGAGGGCGATCTTACCACCCCATTTTATTATTATTTTAAATCAAAAGTAATGAACTTTGACACCAGGTCTACGCTGTCTGTGACCAATATGAGAATATGATGAAATTCATTGACGTATTATCTCAAAACTGATTGAATTCACACAAAAAAATGTCAAATCAACTAACGATCATGAAATTATCTTGGAGATGTGAACTTTTCATTCAATTACACTTGTTCTCGAAAATATATATGAAAAAAAAGATACATTTCCCCATCTTCATAATCTCCCCCTTAATTTATGGCATAAAGCCACATTAGCGATTTGGTTGTCTCACTGAGAAGATGAGGGGAAGACGGATTGTGGGGTGGGGAAGGGGCTGAGGGGAGGGTTAATACCTGTTGAGTTATCATCACGTAATACATTGATACTGCTAGAGGCAACACTCTCAATATGCGAAACGGATTGCCAACATAAAGCAATATAAGTTCAACTCGAAACTCCCGGAGAATGTGTATCTTTATGCAGATGATACCATGCTTGTACAGTTTGATATGGAAGTGAAAGCCATTATTCAACTCGAGATTTGAGTCATTCTCGTTATATTTATAGGGTTTGGCAGCAATTATTCCGACATAACGAAGTGGTTAAATTTGTACTGACTGTGTAATAGTCACAAACTGTTTTATCAGTTTAATTATAACTAGTAAAACGCCATATATGCGTTGTTAGACGAGTGGATAGTGATAGTTTAATTAGTCTACATTAAAGACGAACTAATTTGACACAAACTCCGACAAATTGAGTAGGCCTACATTAATGATATAATCTAGTTTCCTTGAATTTCTCAATTTGAAACACACTCCTGCTGCCACCTACATTCAACCACACGAACTAACACACCTTACTAACCCATATCGACAGCTGGTCATAAAGCCACTGGGATTCCCGCATTCATACAAGCCTCGTTCAGTTGGCATCACTGGGGTCTTCTTGTTTCCACTGCGAGATGCAGGAGCGTGGGGGATCGATCAGGGAGGGGAGGTAGACCGGGGTCGAGGGGAAGAAGAAACCTGTAAGCCTGGATAATTCGCTGGAATGTTCTGGTAAAACAATGGCATTGTTGGAGGGTGGGTGGAACCGAGAGAGAGAGAGAGAGTGAAATGTTGTCAGAGAGAGTGGAGAGAAGGAGAGAGAGACAAAGAAGGAGAGAGAGAGTGTGTGGGAGAGAGAGAGAGAGAGAGAGAGAGAGAGATAGAGTGGAATGTTTTCAGAGAGAGTTGGAGAAAGAGAGGAGAGAGAGACAAAGAAAAATAGAAAGTATGTGGGAGAGGGAAGGTGTGATATAGAATGCCAGAGAGAGAGAGAGAGAGAGAGAGAGAGTGAGAGAGAAAGTAAGAGAGAGATGAAAAGTAGGTGAACAAATAGAGAACGATATAGAAGTATTCGGAGATGAAGTGGATGAGAGTGGTACAGCGATAGAGAGAGATGAAGAGGTAGATAGAGATAGAGAAAGTGGAAAAGAGATAGACAAATTGAGAAAAATAAAGGGAGGGAGTTACATAGGCCATATAAAGACAGAGAGAGAGAGAGAGAGAGAGAGAGAGAAAGAGGAAGAGAAAAGAAATAATTAAATAGAGAGAGGAAGATAGAGAAGAGAGAAAAATAGAAATTATAGAGAGAGAGAGAGAAAGAGAAAGAGAAAAGAAATAGAGAGAGAGAGAAAGAGAGTGATATAGAGAGAAATAGAGCGAAAGAAAAACAGAGAGAGAGATTTGTGATAAAGAGATAAAGTTCCACAGAGTAATACAGCGAGAGTTGTATACCCACGTGATAGAGAAAGAGATAGTAATGTTTGTATGAGTGCGAGCGAGAAGTGCGAGGGTCATTAGCGAGATGAGTATATCTGTACCTAGACAGCAGGACTAAAGCAGTGTTAAGGGACAATGATACCGTGGTGGGGGGGGGGGTTGGGGGGTAAGGGAGGCGGTTATAGGTGTGGAAGAGTGCGGCTGTGTGCACTGGGCGACCGAGTTCAGCGAGGCCGTATGTCTGGTACTGCGTGCTGTATAGCCGTCTTCTTATGCCCGTGTAACGCACATTCAGCGAAACACACGCATGGGTTATTTTATATTTTATTAATATATATTTTATTTAATATTAATATAATATAAATATTATATATTGGTTTAACGAGCCGTTAGATAGCGCGATCAATGGGGTCGTGGATATTAGAAGATGGGATGATAATTAAAGGGTTTTTGGGGAATGGGGAAAATAGTGGAAAGGAAAGGACGTCTGGCCATTTGTAGGAAACCCCCGGATACTTAGATACAAAGGGGAACCAAAAAACCCCCTGTAAAGAGGTCGGGGGGCGGGGGGTCGAACTGGGTTTTGAAATTCCCTTTGCCACCCCCCATCACATGAAGCAAGTGATTTAAATCTTGGAAAAGGGAGAGTAAAAGCTCAGGGACAAATGGCCGACTGGGCCCCTTTACTCTGGTTAGGTTTAATCAGTGCCATGACCCAAGGCCTTTTAATATATATATAAAGGTATCGGCTTTTCCCTTTTTAAAGAATAGCTTGAAAAAAAAATCGGGTCATGGTTTGGGATAGGGTGGTAATAGCCCAGGGGGGCGCAGGCCAAATGGCCACTGGTTATTTTTAGCTGGTTTCCTTTGGTTAGGGTTTCATGGGGGGGGGTCCTAGCCACCCACCGCGCCTTGCCTTCTATCCGCTTCACTCCTTTCGGCAGTTCGCTCTTAAAGCTATCCATGTGATAAAAGGGGGAAAATGCAAAAAACCAAGATTGTAACTTTCATTACCTCTCCTTACCCCACTCTGACGTTTTTTAAAAACTCTTAGAAATATTCGAAACATAAAAAGTGAAATATGCATATTAAAAGTAATACTTTTAGTAACGCACAATAATATAAATAATTTGTGCTAAATTTTCGTAGAAAAAATGTCATTCGAAAACATTCAAATTCTCACAGAATTTCAATATAGAAATGACACACATTATTCCAAACTTTCACTGACATTCAATCGGTGGTTTTGATATTAAAAAGGATTAAATTAATTTTTCATACCGTTCAAAAAAAAATTTAAAAAAAGAATTTTTCCCCAAACAAGAAGGTTTACAATTAATGGGAACGATTAAAAAAAGGCCCTTTTATTATGGAGAAATTATTTAGAATGAGTAAGAATATAAAAAAGGGTAATGACATAGTTTTTGGATTCAAAGGGGTTTTATATGTTCAGTGTCAATTTCATATAAATACAATATTAAATTGCATCCAATATTTCCCCCCTGGAAAAAGTCTCGAAACAAAAAACCAAAAGGGGAAAATAGATTTTTTAAAGAATGACGTCAAAAAAATCAACTTGATAAACTTTTTGAAAAAAATTTAAAATTTTAATTTTTTATTACTCATCCCTCCCCCGGGAAAAACCCAAACGCGTTTTTTTCTAATTCTTTAAAAATTTAAAAAAAAAAAC
>OU015475.1:8046656-8056656 GCA_907164805.1 Brachyptera putata
TGGCACTGAGCGACCGAGTCAGCGAGGCCGTATGTACGTGGTTACTGGACGGTGCTGTTATAGCACGAGTCGGCTTATGCGAGTAGAGGGGTTTACAACTCGAAAATTTGGTGTACATCTGATTTCAGGTGATTTCAGAGATTTCGAAAGATTTCAGAGGATTTCGAGAGATTTCAGGGATTTTAGGTGATTTCAGAGTTCTGAAGATATTTCAGGGGATTTCAGAGATTTCATGGATTTTCAAGGTTATTCCAAGTTATTTCAGGGATTTCAGGTGATTTCAGAGATTTCAATATATTTCTAGGGCATTTCAAGAGATTTCAAAGGAATTTCATGGCAAGTGTACACCAGATTCCAGGAGTTGTTACCCCTCGGTGTGAGTATACTAATAGACCTTTTCCAAAATTCAACGCTGGAGCTGCATTTTAGGAGTTTCAGTACACTTGAAAATGTTGGTCCGCTTATTCACAAAGTTAAAGGCACTGATCTCTATACACATGGATAGCGTAAGCAGTGTTAAGGGGACAGATGATCCCGAGGTGAGGGGGTGTGGAGGGGGGGGGGGAGTTATTAGGTGTGGAAGAGTGCCGCTGTTACACGGTGCACGAGGGGCGACTGTGTGGCACTGAGCGACCGAGTCAGCGAGGCCGTATGTACGTGGTTACTGGATTGTGTCGTCACAGCGCACGAGTCGGCTTTGTGCGAATATATACGTGGCCAATTCGGCGAAACACAATGCATAGGATGTATTTTATATTTTATATTAGGTTTAACGACGCACTGTTATGATAGCGGAGATCTAATGACGTCGGATGGATGATTAATGAGATGATGGGATGAGAGATGAAGGTTCTTGGATAATGAGAAGGATAGTGAGAAGGAAGCGGTCATGGCCGACTTATTGTAGGTTTCACGACGCACTGTAATGATAGCACAGATCTAATGGCGTCGGATGGATGATTAATGAGATGATGGGATGATGAGATGAAGGTTCTTGGGTGATGGGAAGGATAGTGGGAAGGAAGCGGTCATGGCCGACTTATTGTAGGTTTCACGACGCACTGTTATGATAGCGCAGATCTATTGGCGTCGGATGGATGATTAATGAGATGATGGATGATGAGATGAAGGTTCTTGGGTAATGGGAAGGAAGCAGTCATGGCCGACTCATTGTAGGAACCATCCTGGTGTGACGGATCCCTTATACTCTCGGCATAGGTTTACCTAGGTAATAATATACCGGTATAAGTTTACCCTAGAGTAATATGGTGCCGGCATACTTATACTCTCTAATGAAGATATACCGGCACGAGTTTACTCTGCCTGGTATATTTGTACTATTGTGAATAACCATAGAGAGTAACGCCGGTATATTTGTACTAGAGAGAAATATTGTGCTGGCATCGGTTTACTCTGGAGTAAACCTGTGCCGGCATATTATTACTCTCTGTTATAAATATGCCGAGTACTAATAAACCGTGACGCCGGCATTAGCCTAGACTAGGAAAACGCCATATATGCGTTGTTAGACGAGCGGATAGTAATAGTATGGGTAGTAATGGTTAAGAACTGCTTCGAGTGGTACCAATTTAGCACATTTTATTTGTTTTCTTCAAAATGGCTGACCCGATCAAGCTGAAAATTTTTAGACATGTGTACCAAAATGTAATTCAACTTCACGCGAAATTTTATTTTTCTGGAAAATAAAAATATTTTCTTTTTTTTCCGCCATGTTATTCTAATGGGAATTTTTGAAATTTCTTGAATTCATAAAAAAAAAATTACCGCCCGATAATGCCACAAAACTATACAGATCTAAGTTAGATGAGGAACCATATTGAAAAAAAGTTTGAGGGTGATAGATGTAGCCGTTTGACCTGTGGAGAACCGTCAAAAAACATGAAAAAAAAGAAAAAAAAACGAACCCCAATTTTTTCAGTATGTCGAATTGAATCCTCGCTAAAGCTCGTCTAACTACAGAGGGAAACCATATGAAAAACCCCTGTAAAGATGGTCTGTGAAGATGGTGACAGCAAAAGGATATTTTACATAAATGTGTTTGTTGAAATATGTGTGTTAGTTTCGAGTATTCAGATTATTTCATCAATCCAAGTTGATTAGTTTTGGAGATACAGTTTACGTGTGGAAAGACTTCGTGTAAACATTGTAGAGTGAAGCTGGATTTGTTTGTTCGTTTTCATTATTTGATGTTTTCCAAATAAATACCAAACATGAACATACATGAATACATGAATGATGCATGAATATTATTATACTAACCACAGCTAACATAATCATGATACATGACACGTTGGTCTGCATTGCTCGATTAGTGCACAACATAATTATACGAGCTTTAGCGAGGATTCAATTTGACATACTGAAAAAAATTGGTGTTCGTTTTATGTTGTTTTTTGTTATTTTTGTTTTTATGTTTTTTGTCGGTTCTCCACAGGTCAAACGGCTACAGCTATCAACTTCAAACCTTTTGTCAATATGGTTCCTCATCTAACTTGGATCTGTATAGTTTTGTGGCATTATCGGGGGGTAACTTTTTTTTTGTGCATTTTAGAAATTTCAAAAATACTCATTAGAATAACACAGCGGAGAAAAAAGAAAATATTTTCATTTTTCAAAAAAATGAAATTCTGCGTGAAGTTGAATTACATTTTGATACACATTTCTTAAAATTTTCAGCTTGAAAGGGTCAGCCATTTTGAAGAAAGAAAATAAAATGTGTTAAATTGGTACCACTCGAAGCAGTTCTTAACCATTATTACCCATACTATTACTATCCGCTCGTCTTACAACGCATATATGGCGTTTTCCTAGTTATACTAACCACAGCTAACATATTCATGATACATAACACGTTGGTCTGCATTGCTCGATTAGTGCACAACAATAATAACTAGAGTTAAATGCTTGTTGGATGAGCGAAGCGGACTCAATTTCACTTGACTCGAAAGAAAAGTACTTTTCTTTCTTTCTGTTCGCGCTCTACAGGTTAAACGAAGATTCAAATTCAATTGAAACTTGGCATGCCCAAGTGTCATCATCTGGATTGAATCTCATTAGTTTTTATACGCAAACGGTTGCACCATTTCTGAGAAAACTAATTTTCCATTCTACAAATTACCCGTAAGAATAAGCCAGAGAATAGTTATCGTTCAAAAAATGTCCTTCGAAAAAATTCAAATTTTCACAGCATTTAAATATAACATAATGATACACATTATTCCAAACTTTCACTGACATTCAATCGGTGGTTTTGATATTAAAAAGGATTAAATTACATTTTCATACATCGTTCAAAGATATTAAAAAACGAATTAGTTCCAAGCAAGAAGTGTCAGCAATTAATGGAGAACGATTAAAACAAGGCCCTCTTTATTATCGGAGAAATTATTGAGAATGAGTAATGAATATAAAAAGAGGGTAATGACATAGTTGTTTGGATCTCAAGGTGTATATATGTATACAGCTGTCATTACGTTTCATATAGTAATTACATATATTAAATTGCATCCAATATTTCCTTCATGAGAATAGTCTACGAAACAAACCAACCAAATAGAAAGATTGATTTTCAACTTGAATGACGTCAAAACATCAACTTGATATAACTTTCTGAAAGAATTCAATTTAATTCTTATTAGCCCATCCATCAACGCGGAAACACATAACGCGTTTTTCTAGTCTAATTAAATACTTCATAAACTAATGCCAAACAACATTCATACCACTACCATTATTTCTCAACAAAATACGCAAGCCCAGATTCATAATATAAACTTCGACCGAGTCACCGTGTTTTTAAGTCGGTAACAACTCGGTCGGTAAAGTAGTTCACAGCTGAAACGTCAGCGTATGTGAAATAATGCTCGTATGTTATTCTATTAATTAAAAACAGAGATCAAGGATCGAAACAGACTATCGTCAATGTTTAAATATACGATAGACGGTCGATCGTGACCAGCAATGGAGGAGTTAATTGAAGTATTGTAAGGTGTAAGAGGATAACTGTGTATTTTGATGGAGAGAGGAAAATGATTCTTTGTTTTAGAATGGTATATTATTTTAGTTATGTTATGTTGGTACAATGTTTTCCGGGTTCCGAAGCAGAAATATTTTGCATTATTATGATAAAAAGTTGAGTGCTAATATCACGTTCTGTTTCCTCCCATTTCATGTACTACATATAACTATATTAAATTAATATTGATAATAACTAGGAGAACGCCATATATGCGTTGTTAGACGAGCGAATAGTAATAGTATTGGTGAAAATGGGTTAAAACTGCTTCGAGTGGTACCAATTTAGCACATTTTATGTTTTTTCTTCGAAATGGCTGACCCGATCAAGCTGAATTTCCAGAAATGCGTATCAAAATGTAATTCAACTTCACCCAAATTGAATTTTTTGGAAAATAGAAATATTTTCTTCTTTTTCCATGTGTTATTCTAACGGGTATTTTTGAAATTTCTAAAATTCATGAAAAAAAAGTCATCACCCGATAATGCCACAAAACTATACAGATCTAAGTTAGATGAGGAAATATTGAAATGAAGTTTGAAGTTGATAGTTTTAGCCGTTTGACCTGTGGAGAACCGACAAAAAAACTCAAAACAAACACCAATTTTTGTCAGTATGTCAAATTGAATCCTCGCTAAAGCTCGTCTAATAATAATAATAGAAATAATCCAAATAAATCATTCAGAGTATACTAATTCCCAGAGTTATGTCACATCAGGATATTACAAATATCTGGAAGATATAGTACGTCAATATTATGAAAATCATTACTCAAAACGTTTTTTGTTTAGCATTAAACGCGTTACAATCAGGCGATATGGGATAAATAGTTATTACTCGCACCATCTTGAAGGTATTGTGAATATCTGTGTTTCGTCGTTATTAGAATTTCGATATCTCGTACGGTTCAAATGTTATCACCAAAAAACTGGTAATTCGCTGAATCGAATCCCTATTTCAAAAGATTAGAATATTCTATACAATGTTGATTGTATGCTCTCCCACTGAGCTACCGAGGTAGCTACAATCACATTGGCATTGATAATATGATATTGATGATAATGATATTATCATTATCGTATCCAAGAAGTTTATATATATATATATATATATATATATATATATATATATATATATATGGTAACGATGTTTT
Source organism: Brachyptera putata (assembly GCA_907164805.1). NCBI lineage: Eukaryota > Metazoa > Arthropoda > Insecta > Plecoptera > Taeniopterygidae > Brachyptera > Brachyptera putata. The sequence continues at coordinate 8,051,846 of OU015475.1, forward strand.
TGCGGTAATTTGCCCTCTTGAGATGAGATGTGGGGGTTCTGAAAAGAACCTTTGGTCTCGACGTTTCGGAAGTCCTTGTACTTCCATCTTCAGGAGTCGGTCTGTCAGGTTTGCTGAGCTGGTCTGCTGGACTGCGATCGCAGTCCTGAAGATGGAAGTACAAGGACTTCCGAAACGTCGAGACCAAAGGTTCTTTTCAGAACCCCCACATCTCATCTCAAGAGGGCAAATTACCGCAAAAACATCGTTACCATCCACCAGCGGCCCTGAAAATCTTCGTTCACATATATATATATATATATATATATATATATATATATATATATATATATCATATATACACACACACATAATGCTGACAGAAACATGCCACTGAAACATTGAAGACTAGCAAACGATGAAACCCTAATAAACCACTTGAAATAACGTGCTAGAGCTAGCTAGCTCCAAGAGGCTGAGATTTAGTTCACCTGATGCTCACCAGGAAGGCTGAATACCAGGATATAATAACAATGTCACGGTCCCTTGGACAGCAAACATCTTGCTAGGTAGCACTCCTCAGGACCAGGGCTAGGATAATCGAATGACACAATGACTGAATGTGTTGTCATGGTAGCTAGTTATTCTAGTGGAAAATGATTACTAAGAGAGTTCAAGGCGCTTGGAGCTATCCTGAATTGACATGCAATCTATTATAGGTGAGGGTTTTTAGCTCTTCCCATTAAGTACTGTATTTTTCTTGCAACTACTGATTGATAACTCGAGGATCGAACAAAACCCCGATCCACATTTGTTGAACCTCACCATTTTTTGATGAACTTTATCTGTGTATTTCAACTCTCCGTATAACTGTCCATATATCTTTGCAATATATAGTTTTTAATGTGTTTTTTATCTATTTTTTTATATCCATTGACAATGTGTATTGGGCGTATATAACAAGTACAGCAGGACAATATATAATTTCATATGTTTTGATCAAGCTTACCACATGTTTATTTATCAATCAGTTTTATTTAATATTATTATAGTTATCACTGACGTATCTATCATTATGATCACATATAATCTATTTAATAACAGACAAGGGGTAGGCTATGATGTGATTTTCATGTAGACCTGTGTTGGTATAATTATGTGTGTATAATTGTGTACTTGTATTTTGGAAATATTCACTAATCTATATTTGACGATGCTCAATATTGTATGTCACAATCTAATGAGAAAATGAAAACATTATTATTATTATTATTACTACCCTCATCTCCTGGCCAGATTTAGGCAGCGGATAACCACTGAGCTAACGGTCTCTGTATGTATATCTGGCCAAGCATTCCATCATAATAATATCCCATCATTACGCTGTCACCAATGTTGCGATACGACGTCAAAGTGAATAGATATTATTAGGCCGGAGGTGTTGTTGTTGTGATACGATGACAAGGTGGATAGATATCAGTAGGCCGGAGGGGTTGAAGGTCAGAAGGTCATATCGATGGAGTACTCACCGGAGATGTCATGGGATGAGTCAGAGAGTAATCCAAATAACAACTTACCTGGAAACAAAAACACAATCGTTAGTAAATTCCATAATTCAATGAATTATAATCAATCTCCATATATATATATATATATATATATATATATATATATATATATATATATATATATATATATATATATATATATATATATATTATGGTAGTTTGAGATCGTTGTGCCAAACAACTATATGATAATGTTCATATTCGAAATGGTTTTTCTTGAAATCTGAAATATCTAATCGTTTATCCATCTCACTCTAGTGGTTGTGCTTAAGCTGGCAGTGTGCCCCACCTGGGTATGTTTCTCAGAGAGAGAAAGAGAGAGAGAGAGAGAGAGAGAGAGAGAGAGAGAGAGAGAGAGAGGAGAGAGAGAGAGAGAGAGAGGAGTGAGAGAGAGAGGGAGTAAGAGAGAGAGAGAGAGAGAGAGAGAGAGACTGAGGGAGAGAGAGAGAGAGAGAGAGAGAGAGAGAGAGAGAGACAGAAAGGGATAGAGAGAGGGGATGTGGGTGGAAGGCTAGCCCTGGGATCTGGGGGCTAGACCATCACCCCCCCCCCTCACCCCTCACAGGCGACATGCGAGCAACACACGTGGATTGTGACGACTTCTCGTTGGGATAACGCTGGTGTGGCTTTGTTGCTGGAATGAGCGAGTCGTTATCAAGTATCAATGATATCTCCGTATTCAGTTGTTAAATGTTCATACGAAACACTCTGTATCCCAGTCATACAAATATGTTCTTTGGGGGGTTCAATTCTTGATGACAAAACTCAAGTCGTCCTTTGACCACATCGTATCAACAATCAATTCCATTTTTTCGATTATATTATTCATTTCCACCATTAATATTACATTTTTGTATCCATCCTCACGTGGTTTTTCGTGGTTTCCCACAGTACTTGAAGTAAATGCTTGGATGAAGTACTAATTGGCCATGACCTTCAATTAGTCGGGTGATAGGGGTAGTAAATTTACTTCAGGCCTATCACTCCTTTTTTATCCTTTGTATAATGATGAACTTTGCATCTGCTGTCATTGGAAGTCAAGTGAACATTGCCCAAGAGACTTCGTTCAAAGTGAAAGATACCAACATTCGTGTTTGGATTACTTCTAATACCCATGTTGGTAATGTCCGGATATATCGCAAAATCGGTTTATATTGTGTTTCGGACTTCCGGCAACTGAAGACTTTTATCTGCGGCGAAGAAGTGTGGTCACAGACAGCGTAGACCTGGTGTTAAAGTCCGCTCAGCCTGATTTTACGGGTATAAAAAACCAAAGCTCCGTAAGAGTTGAGTGGAAATCTTCGCTAACGCTCATCCAATAACGAAATGCAAAACCATCTCAAAAGAAGCTCAATGGAACAAGCTAATTAACAGAAGTTAGTTTATTAGTTCATTAGTAAGTTAGTTCATTAGTTTATCAAAATAAATATCGACTTTAGTGTTCCGTCTTGACTTTTGGCAGACTAATCCATTATTAACATAAATAAATGTCGTTAAAACAATATGTAACTCAGCTGTTGAGCGAAGAGTGAACAACAGACTAGGCGTTTGTATAGTCGTTAATCAAACAATCACTCAATTGTTGATGGTGTTGTTGAACGAATACATGCGGTCGTTGAACAAACAACAAGCTAGCTTTTGGCGGAGTCGTTGATCATACTTAAACCTATCTGTTGGTTGAGTCGTTAATCAAAACAGTTCGTCGAACAATAATTATGATTTTTTTTCTTTTAATGTTGCTTAACGACCCCACCAACAGCTAGGTTATACGGGGGTACGAATGAGGGATGATAATGAAACGATGAAGCGATGATAGGTGAAAGGACGTTTACAAAAACCCATGCCTTATGCGGGACTCGAACCCACACCCAACGGTGATTTCAGTTACTTCCCCTAGCGATAGTTGACTGAACCACCGGGGCGGCTTGATATCATGAAAATAATAAACTGTTATAAATATATAAAAAGAACCTAACACGACTAATAAATGAGGCAACTGAATATGGAATTATTCAAATGATTTTAATTACGAAACAACAATATTGCTATGTTAATTCCCCTGGTGTTATTTCCATGAATCACCATATTATGCCTAGGCGTGAACTTGGCCCCTAATACACAGAGCAAGTGTTGCCAACCAAAGACATGCACATGGCTGGGGTAAAGTGGAGCTGTTAATCTGGTTTTCAGCGTTATGAGGTTGGTATGATAATCTATTTGAACACGTTATCGCGTTCTATTGGAAGCTGGAACAAGGTTTGTAGACTCTGTTGAGCAGCAGTGACGTCATGATCTAGCAGACAGTTTAGTCAACAGATGTAACTAGGTAAACGCAGAATATGCGTTGTAAGATGAGCGAGATGTCTATATAAAGCAGGCCTATAATCGAGAACTCTACACACCTTGATCAAATAAAATATATTTCACTCGACACCAACGAATCTAGGGAGCCGTGAATTTGCAACACTATAACATTTTTCTGCTATTATTTGTATCTATTCGATGAATAAAGCACATGTATTACATTATTTTCTTTGAAACGGCTGGTCCGAATTGCATACACATTTTCAATTGTGTTATCACTTCCGTGCCTACATTTGAGGACAATATGAATTATATTGATGATTTTATTTTTCCTTTTTTTCCGCTCAGCCTAATCTTGAAGGGTTTTCAGTAACTTTGAGATGATGTTTCTGAAACATGGTCCAACAGATATGACCCAAAAACTAGAGGGTTCCAAGTTGGATGAGTTTGCGTATACAAAAAAAGTTTCATGTCGATCGGTCAAACCCTGCGACCTGTGCAGTGCCCACAAACGAACAACAACAAAAAAACAGACAATTAGCTCCTTTAGAGTTGTTTGGAAATCTTCGCTAACGCTCATCTAATTATTGGATGAGCGTCAGTGGAGGCTCTATTTAGAGTATTTAAAAAACAGAAAAGCGAAGCAGAAGAAACATGTTGATAACTTGTCATGCACATATGTCTCCATCTTTTAGAATCATTTTTTTATGCGTGCGTCATCGGTTAAATCACTATTGAAGAAAAAGTTATCAAAATATCTAAAAAATACAAGCACTTTTTCATGCTTCTCAGCAGGCATTTTTGCCCTGACTAATCAGAATGGATGGAATTCCTGCCACTTGCACTTGTTGCGCTCTGCCGCAAGATATACTATACATTCAACTCTGGAAAACGCCTCATACAAAAGAAGTAGGGTTATGTCGAAATATTATATCTGAAACAGTACTTCTCGAATATACA
>OU015475.1:8061656-8069156 GCA_907164805.1 Brachyptera putata
AAGAAAAAATCGCGCAACCGGAGGTTAACTTCTGACGACCACTCTAACGGGACTTTGAAAAACTGGCTCTTAGTATTCAATATCCTTTATTGTCATTTTGAAAAATCATTTTCAAATGTGTGTATACACTGATGATGGGATGTACAGACAGTTTTAGCTAATAATAATCTTAATATGAAATAAAAATGTAAATAGAAAAATTGGATTATTCGTTTACAACAGTGATTATATATTGAATGTTCTATTACATATTTATTTATTCATTACAGATTGTTCATAAAACAGGTGGTAATGATAACTATCATGAAATTACAATCAAACATACTCGATATAATTATACTTCATTTTTTTCTCAGCTTCCTTCTTAAATCACCAATCTTCGTTATGTTCTTGATATCTTCTTCCAATTCATTCCATTCCCGCGTCGTTCTTTGTATGAATCCATATTTACCTTCTTCTCTATCCACTTTTCCACTTCCATTCTTACCCCTCCCCTTGTACTTTTTGTAATCTCTTTCCAATTATATTGCTCAATTCATCCCATCCTGTATATTCATTCTTGACTCTAACAAAATTGCACAATCTTTCCATTTGTCTTCGTTTCGCCATTTGTCAGAATTTCGATTTTTATGAATCATTCATACGGACATTATAATATCATGTTTTCAATGGTATGCGTAACAGGTCCATAAAATCAATACTCATAAGTATTTATTATCATCATTAACATTTGTTTTCATTTATCATGATTATCTTATCTTTTAGTTATGTCAAGGTATTCAAAATTCGAGTAATAATAATAGTTATTACCAGTATTATTTCACTGCAATACTATTTCATCCACCTTTATATATATTTTCCATCCAATGTTTTGTTATTTTGTGTCTTATAACAAGCTTCTATTCAAAGTCAGAATCTTATTGCTACACATGGAGATATATTGAATAATAATATTACATTCAAATTCACTCTATTTGGAGATGTATGGATTTTAATACGACTCCTCTATAAACGGTATATGAATATATAGGCTTACTGAATACAATAGAAGCATACATATTTCCCTAATTCAAGATGGAATTCTATATACCAGGAAAACGCCATATGCTTTGTTAGACGAGCGGATAGTAATAGTATGGGTACAAATGGGTAAAAACTGCTTCGAGTGGTACCGATTTAGGACATTCAAGGTTTTTTCTTCGAGGTGGCTGACCGGATCAAGCTGAAAATTTCCAGATATGTGTATCAAAATGTAATTAAACTTCGCGCAAAATTTCATTTTTTGGAAAATACATATATTTTTTTCCCGCTATGTTATTAATGGGTATTTTTGAAATTTCTAAAATTCATAAAAAGAAGTTACCCACCGATAATGTCACGAGACTATACAGATACAAGTTAGATGAGGAACCATATTGAAAAAAGTTTGAAGTTGATAACTGTAGCCGTTTGACCTGTGAAGAACCGAAAAAAAACCATAAAAAAAAACATAGAAACGAACACTAATTTATTTCAGTATGTCAAATTGAATCTTAGCTAAAGCTCGTCTAACTACTGAAATGCATGATGGGCCTATTTTCGTGTATATTTCTACGTATGCCCTTATTTCTTCACTCTTTTCACTGGATGTATGAACAACAAGCGATCCATCATCAATCTGCGATATTAACAGCCGAAAAGAAATGAATAATCAATCTTGAAGTTGAATCGTCAAACTGATTGTTTTGTAACGTACATTTATCTATCAATAGCTCTTCAAAAAACCTCACATCATTTGGTTAATGTTTAATTGTATCTAGCATAATGGTTATTTTAACGATACCAGTTATTTACAATGACTCCCACAATGTATATTTTAATATCGGAATGCACCAGTTTCCTATGATAGATGTGTATCTCTTATTTATATATTCATTTTCGGTTTTAACAACGCATTGTAATAATAATTAAGGTCTATTGGTGGTGTTACGTATCTTAACCCAGTGAACAATGGTAAAGTTACAACTGTGAAAATATTGGGCATGTCACATATTTCTGTTGATTGATGATATTCCTATCATATATCTCACATCATACATCATACATCGGATATTGTAGTTCGTATTCATATATTTATATTCCGTTTTAACGACGCAATATTATAATAACGAAGATCTATTGGCGGTATCAGTCTGCGTATCTTAACACTCAGTCTCAACAATAGTAAGGTTAAAACTGTAGAAATTTCGGGCACGTCACATATTTCTGTTCATTAACAATATACCGTATTATTTACGAACAGAAATATATGACATGCCCAACATATTGTAGTTCGTATTTATATATTTATATTCGGGTTTCAACAACGCACTATTATAATAACGAAGATCTATTGGCGGTATCAGTCTGCGTATCTTAACACTGAACAATGGTATTGTTACAACTGTAAAAATATTGGGCACTTTACATAATTCTGTTCAATGATGATATTTCGTATTATTTACGTGCAGAAAAATGTGACATGCTCAACATGTGTATACAGTGTTAGCATTACTATTCCACATTATTCACGAACAGAAATATGTGCCATGCCCAACATTTTTACAGTTGTAACATCATCATTTTCTATTGGGTAACCGGGATGTATAACGTAATTCAGATGGCCGTGGTTATAGGGGTCACCAGTGTAGGGTTCACGCCGCTCCACTGGGGCAAGGGGGTGGTTGGTTGGGGGGCGGTGGGGGAGGGGGGTGGAGGAAACAAATCAATAAGACGCAGTATATATTCAAGACACGAACAAACATCTTACGGACAGGTGTGAACTTCTTTTAGAACTTTTTGGTCTTATACTAGGCTCACGTCTGTCTTTGAGAGTGTTATTTGTTTTGACCGAAAAACATTTTCATCAAATCATTGTGTTTTGATTGAGAATTTGATAGATATCAACAGTCACTGGAAATAAATAACATTCGGAAGGGGAAGGTGGGAGGTGAATGCACAGAGCTCATGAAAATGGATAGAATCATCTTCAATATTCTCTGAATTTTCATGACTCATTGCAATTCAAGGGAAAGTGTTCGAGCTCCAACATAATTTCACGCTCTTCAACTAGGAAAACGCCATATATGCGTTGTTAGTAATAGTATAGGTAAAAATGGGGAAAAAAACTGCTTCGAGTGGTACCATTTAGCACATTTTATGTTTTTTCTTCAAAATGGCTGAACCGATCGAGCTGAATTTTTCTAGAAATGTGTATCAAATGTAATTCAACTTTAAACATAATTTAATTCTCTGGGATTTTTTTTTTTTTTTTTTTCAGCTTTGTTTTTCTAATGTGTATTTTTTGACACTTCTAAAATACATTTAAAAAAATGTTACCGCCCGATAATGCCACAAAAACTATACAGATCTGAGTTAGATGAGGAACCATATTGGAAAAAAGTTTGAAGTTGATAGCGGTGGGCCGTTTGACCTGTGGAGAACAGACAAAAAACTTAAAAAAAAAACATAAAAACGAACACTTTTTTTCCAGTATGTCAAATTGAATCCTCTATAAAGCTCGTCTAATAGGTAGGACATCAATTCATCATATCAGTTTTAAGATAATACGTCAATGAATACCGTACCAATGATGTGATGCAATTTATTAACGTTTTATCTCAAAATTGATTGAAATCACAAACATAGAATGTCATAATAATCGAATAGCATGAATCATCTCCGAGTTGATATAATTCTATTCAATTACACTGGTTCACGAACTTGGAACAGAATAATAAATAAGATTTACTTCTCTATTCTCATAAGCGCCGCGCACGCACTCCCTTAAAGGCAGCCGTTATTGATTATTACATAATATGTATTTATGTTTTACGTTGTCTACAACAAGATCGAGGTTGTGACACATTTTCTTTCTGTAGGTAAACTTGTCCCCCCATGAATATAACCAGGACTTAATTCTTATTTGAAAAGGAACCGGAAAGTACCAGAAAGTAAACCATCCCTAATATCCACTCCCTCCCCCCCAATGCAATACTACAAAAAACATTACAAAAATAAACCGATCAATTAATTTGCTCTTAATACGTATTCAGAATTATGAATTCGAAATTATTTTCATCTTCATTGGAAAGTAATTATTTATGACACTGATATTGATATTGAACTACATTGTAAATGATAATTGTAGTATAATGCACTACAGTGAATATAGTGTAATAAACTATATACAAGTAGAGCAGAGAAAAATATAACCTCATTGATTTGTGTAGAGTTTCGATACTCATTCATTGATACTGCACGAAAAGATTCAAATTTAATTTAATTTTAATGTGACGAATCTTCCAACCTTGAGTTGAAACGCATTACCCTGTAATTACGTCATCAAAACTCAATTAAAACCTCATCATTCTATCCTTTTATATCATTCAAACTCTAACTCATTATTCATCTTTAGGAAAATGCAGCATACGCATTGTAAGATGAGCGAGATAGGTGTATAGAGTATAATCGAAAACTCTACACACCTTGCCTCATACGAAATGTACTTCATTCGGTTACATCGAATCTAGGAAGCCGTGAATCTAGCTGATACAAAGTTCCGACACCACTTTTAGCCACTCGCTACTATGTATATATATATATATATATATATATATATATATATATATATATATATATATATATATATATATATATATATATATATATAGATATAGAGAGATGAGAGAGAGAGAGAGAGAGAGAGAGAGAGATCTGACCTAGCTGTAGTTGTTGGTTCAGATCAGAACATCTCGATATTAACACGAAACGAACAAAGAAGTCAGGAAGTTATCCGATATCAACACACAAAGGAATGTTGTACAACAATGGTTCCCATCACACCGACTGACAAGCTACATTTTCTCCGCGTTCTTATTTCAAAAAACAGTTCTCTGTTTGTTTTTCAACCAATCACAGACGACGGTTGAGGAAATGGAACGTGAACCACGGCCAAGTTGAAACGGTGTATAAAACAAGGAATTGGAACACATCGTATTCTTGAAAGTTCGGAGTTGTTCTTATATACGTGTCAGATCAGATGTTTCATCTCATTTGTTGGAATTGTTGAGACAACGCCATTTACTCTCATACGAACGAGTGAATCAACTGAATTTGTCTCTTTTGTGTATCTACATTCATACAGTAATAATTTCATGCTCTTCAATTATGACATTTCATTTCAGTTATTTCAATCATTTTCAAAATCATACGTCAATCAATAAGAATACGTCAATGAATTTTATCACATTCTTATTTCAAAACTGATTGAATTCAAGGAAATAAAATGTCATAATAATCAAAGGGCATACAATTATCTTGGACATGTGAACTTTTTATTGAAATACACGGGTTTTTATACATAGGAAAAATAGTAAAGGTGACTCTCTCTAGCAACGTGCACGCACACCCTTGAATAAACAAAAAACTAACTCGCCACCGTGAAACCCCCACACCCAGGAACCACCTGACAACAAACGGTTAAAACCCCCAGGGGGGTAAATCTTTGTATTTTTGTCAGTTTTTAAAGAACAATATCGGATTTAAAGACGAAGGTATCGCATTTTTTGTAGGGGTCAGTCCCATGACGTACGAAATCCAAAAACCCGAATCCTCACTTCTTCTCTTCTCTTTCTCTCCGTTTTCCTCTCTTCTTCCTCTATTTTCCTGATATTCTTTTTTCTCACTCTCTTCCTCCTTCTCTCTCTTTGCACACATGCGATGACCATTTGTTGAAAACAACAGTTAAAATGAGAAATACCTGATGTGATTGAAAAAAAAAAACATAATTCAATTTCGAAAAGATTCACTGATGTCGAAATTTAACGATGAAGCCCCCATTTTGATCATAAATATGTTAAAATTATATATATATATATATATATATATATATATATATATAATATTATTAAATATATTATATATATATATAAATAAAGAAATTATAAATATGTATTATTATAAAAATTTTAAAATTTTATTATATAATATATAAATATTTTTATATATAGTTTTTCGTTTTTTTTGGGGAATACCCGTTAAAAGGGGTTGGACCGCGGCCCCCAAACCCGTCGCAACACTTTGAGTTTTGAACAGATCGCCTGCTCATTGGTTTTCGAGCCTTCTTCTTGGGCGGTCGTTTTTTTTGTCCCCGGGCAGGTTTGGTCCGAAGGGGAGCAGTGCGATCTTTTCGAAAGTCGAATTTTTCGAGGGTGTGGGCCGCGGTCCCCCCTGCCTTTTAAGGGGTATATCCCCAAAAAACCCATAAATAATATATGTCCGCGAAAAAATTTTGAATAAAATATATAATATATATTTTATAATTTTATAATATATATTTTATATATTATATATAATTTAATATATAATATATATATTATATAATATTCAACTATAACTATATATTAAATTTTTAATATATACAAATTATAATTTTATTATATAAATATATAGAGAGGAGAGCCCCAGAGAGCGAGGGGGAAAAGAGAGAAGGAGAGGGATCTATTTTACCTAAAGTTTGTTTAGTTCCTGCAGCTTCTAGACTTTTTTTCGAAGGCGGGTTTGGCCGGACACGGTGTACACGGTAGTTGGCTAGATCGCAAGAGACCCTTTCCAACCAATCTTTTTGCTGGATTCCACAATTCCCTCGGACATGATGGGAGGGGAGAGGAGAGAAGAGAGAGAGAGGGTACTTTTATACCAGTAGAAGTGTTTTAGTTTTTGAGCTATTTGACGTTTTTTCGGAGGCGGGTTTGGGCCGGACACGGGGTTTACAGGGTTTGGCTGATCGCAGAGCAACTTCCAAAACCAAACTCCTGGGACAGAGTGACGAAGAGAGAGAGAGAGGGCATCTTCCAAAAATTTTAGTTCTCTGCAGATCTAGACGTTATTCGGAGGGGGGTTTGGTCCGGGGGCCGGGACCCCGGCTAGTCTGGCTCAGACGGACAAAACCCCAACCAATCTGTCGCGGCTTCCCCCAAACTCCCCGCGGACAGGTGGCGAGAGAGAGAGAGAGAGAGGAGAGGAGGGGAGAAGGAGGATACTATCTATCCAGGAAGTAGTTCTAGTTCTCTGCGTACTGACGTTTTTCGAGAGGGGGTTTGGTCCCGGCACGGGGCACAGGGTGTCTGGCTAGATGCAGAGCGACCTTCCAACCAATCTCCTGCGGGCAGGGACGAAGAGAGAGGAGAGAGGAACATCATCCACTAGAAGTAGTTCTGTTCTTCAGCTATTAGACGTTTTTCGGAGGCGGGTTTGGTCCTGGGGACGGTATCCCCGGCAGCTGGCTCAGATGCGAGCAGATTTCAAAAATCTGTCAGCTGATTTCCCACACTCCCTGCGGGGCGAGGGGCGAGAGGAAGAGAGAGAGGAGAAGAGGATACTTTTTACCACTAGAAGTGTTCTAGTTCTCGAGTTCTACGTTTTTTTCGAGAGGCGGTTTTGGGCTGGAACGGTGTCACACGCTAGCTTGCCAGAACCCAG
>OU015475.1:8076656-8101656 GCA_907164805.1 Brachyptera putata
TTCATGACTGGAGGTGTAACTCGGCCCCCACCACCGTTAAAATTTTTAGAGTTTTCAGACCCTTTTCAAGATTTTATATATGAGACGTTAGGTGTATATATTATTGAAAATTTATTTTAAATATTTCCTTTCCGAAGGCGAGGGAGAGAGAGAGAGAAAGAGAGAGGAGAGAGAGTGAGAGATAAGTAAAAGGAAAACCCTTTTTAGCCCCAAAACGAAAAAGATCATTCTGAGGATAATATTTTTTATCTTTTTCTTTTTTCTTTGTCCGTTTTTTGTTTGTCTGTTTTTTTGCGCTCCCCAATCTGAGATACCCTACACAAAAAGAAATTTTTCGCCTTCATTCGATACAATCCCAAAATAAAGAACAGTCATTTTTATGTAACAAAATGAATGATGAAGTTTTTTAGGGGGGTCAAAAAACTTTTTAAAAAACAGTTAAATCCAACAACAAGTGTCACCCAAACAATAAAAAAAATTAAAAAAAGCCGTATTAATTTTTAGGAATAATTGATGAGTGAAAGAAAAAAGTAAGGCAGGGACGATTTGTTGGATTCGAGGGAATTTAAATTTATATATTAATATTAAAATATATATATATTTATATTTAAAATATGATATTATATAATATATTAAATTATATTAAATTATATAATTAAATTTATTATAAAATATATATTTTATATTTTAGATATATATATATTATATTATATATATTTTATATTATATATATATAATTTTATATGTGTGTATATATATTATACAATTAATATATTATTAAAATATGGTATAAAATGTCATTAGTTCATAAACGTCATAAGAATATAATATAGAATTGCCCAAACATCAGAAAAGTCCACGAAATGGGAAACCCAGATTTTTTATTTAAAGCAGTCAAAACATGAATTTGATATAAATTAGGTGCGCAGATCAGAAGAAAAAAAAACGGTGAAAACATCTACCGATAAGAAAATTTTTTTGATGCAATTCATCCCAAAATATTCATTCAAGTCATCTAAAATTTAAAATTATTAATCATTTTCAACTTGCTAACAAACGTTTGAAAGAATTCAATTTTTAAATTTATTGCTTATAAATTTCGCGAAAAAAAATAACCGTTTTTTCAGTGTGATATCCCCTGAACCCTGTTCCCCGAAATCCCGATAACCCCCCAATGAAATACCCATGAAAGTTATCAAATCTGAGGAATTTTTTTTTTTTGGACGGATTTACATGAAAATTCGAAGGGAAAAGGAGACGCCATTAGAGGTGAGGTATTTGAAATCTATTGTGAATATTCTCTTTTAGATTTGAGGAGAGAAAAGGGGGGGAAAGAGAGGAGAGAGGGGAGAAAGAAGAGAGTTAAAAGAAATGAAAAAAAAGAAAAAAGGGGGTTTTTTAGGGGAGGAAAGGGAAAGGGGGGGGTTTTTTTTTTGGTGAATTTTTTTAATTAAAAAAAAAAAAAAAAAAAAAAAAAAAAAAAAAAAAAAAAAAAAAAAAAAAAAAAAAAAAAAAAAAAAAAAAAAAAAAAAAAAATTAATTTTTTTTAAAAAAAAAATTTAAAAAAAAAGGTTTTTTTTTTTAAAAAATTTTTTAAAAAAAATGGAAAAAACAAAAAAATTTTAAAAAAAAAAATTAATAAGAAAAAAAAGAAAAAAAGATTTTATTGAAGAGAAAAAGAAGAAAAAAGGGGGGGAAGAAGAAAAAAAAAAGGGAAAAAAATTGAAAGAAAGAAAGGGGAAAAAAATATAAAGTTTTAAAAAACAAAAACAAATTGAAAAAAGGAAAGAAAAAAAAAGAAAAAAGCAAAAAAAAAGGGGAAAGGGCCCCAGATAGGGAAAGAAACCAAAACCCAAAAAAAGGGGGGGGAAAAAAGGGGGGGGGGAAAGGAGGAAAAAGGGGAGTAAGGGGAAGGGAGGAAGAAAAAAAGGAAACCCTTTTAAATGGGGGGGAAAAAGGGGGGGAGAAAAAGGAGGAAACAAGAAAAAGGAAAAAAAAGGAGAAAAAGAAAAAAAAGAGAAGAAAGAAGAAGGAAGGAGACGAGAAAGAAGAAGGGAAGGGAGAAGAAAAAAAAGGGAAAAAAGAAAAAGGGGGGGGGGAAAAGAGAGAAAAGGGAAAAAAGGGAAAAAGGGAAAAGAAGGGAAGGGAGGGGGAGGGGGAAAAAAAGGGGGGAGGAGGAAAGAAAAAAGGGGAAAAAAGAAAGAAAGAGAGAAGGGGGGAAGGAGAAAGAAAGAAAGAAGAGGGAGGGAGGGGAAAGGGAATATAAAAAAAAAAAAGAGAAAAGAGGGGGGGAGAAAGCAAGGGAGAGGAGAAGTAAAGAGAAAGAGGGGAGAGGGAGAGAGGGGGAAACAAAAAAGATAGAAAAGAGAGGGGGAAGTGGAAAGAAAGAAAAAAAAAGGGGATCAAAGGAAACGAGAAAGTTATACCCATTCCACAATCGTCTTAAAAATGGAAACCTGATTCCCCCTTCTTTTCCCGCACAATAAGTTTTCACATAGCCCCTGCAGCTGTCTTCTTCTCCTTACCCTTTCCCTTTTTCCTTTTGAGGGCAAAGATACCCCCCCCCCCCCCCCCCCTCCCCAAATTTAGTCAAACAAAACTCTCAACACAGCCCGAAAGAATAAATACAAAAAGAGGAAACCCCAAGGGGGTCGAGTTTGGGAAATAATGGATGCTTTTTTGTGTGTTTGGTTAACGAGTACTGTAATGATGAATAAGCCCTTTTGACGTCGGTAAATGGTTTTTAGATTTTGTGGAACCCCAAACTCGACCATCTCCCGGCCATCTGGTCACATTTTTTTGGTTTTTAGGTATACGGGGGAAAAAAGCCAAAATGCGTTGGTGCGAGGGGGTAGTGTATATGGGTAAAAAAGGTAAAAAAACGCTTCGAGTGGTTGATTTAGTATATTTTATGTTTTTTTTCAAAAGGCTGGCCCAACGAGGTGAAAATTTTTAGAAATGGTATCAAAAAGAAATTAACTTTAGCGAAATTATTCTTCGAAAAAAATATTTTTTCGCTGTGGGGTAAAGCTAAGGGGATTTTTTAAAATTTTTAAAATAATAAAAATAAGTTTCCCCGATAATACAAAACTTTAAAATTAAACAGAGAGGGGCCCTATTTGGAAAAAAGGGTTTAAAGTTGATGTGTAGCGTTTGACCGTGGAGAACCGACAAAAAAAAAGACAAAAAAAACATAAAAACCCAAAACCAATTTTTTTAGTATGTCAAATGAATCCCCCGCTAAAGCGCAACACAAGTGAGAAACGGTTTAGTCAAAACGGTTTTGGATTTTAAACGGTTTAAAGGTGATATAGTGTCAGTTTTGGGAAAAAACTTTAGTTCCCAAACCCGTTTTGGGAAGTGAATTGGAGAATCGATACGATTTATATCACGTCAAACCCTTGGACCTTGAACACGACTTAAACCCTCCTTGATGAAGTACAGTTTCTTTAAATCAAACATATCCCGATTACGTCTCAATATCCTATATTCCCAAAAATTTGACTTACGTAAATTTTTGAAATGGTGGCGCTAAAACTTTTTTGACCGCGGTTTTGCCAAGTTTTTTATAATTATTCGGTGTCACCATTTTTTGGCCCCGTTTCAGCGTAAACCCGGGTTTTTGACCCAAAAGGGTTTCCCCCGACCGTGTGATATCTAGTCCCCCGGACTATCCCCCAAAAGCCCTAAACCGGGCCAAAAGTTCGTTCCTTCCCTCCCCTTTCCTTTTGCTATTCTTCTTTTTGCAAATTTCAGTTTTTACTTTCCCCCTTTTTCATTTTTTTTTTTTAATTTTTCCCAAGCTTTTTTTGGTAATTAGACGAGCCCTTAGCAAAGGATTCAATTTGACAATTGAAAAAAGGGTGTTCGTTTAAATTTTTTTTTAATTTTTTTTTTGGTTTTCTCCACGGGTAAAACGGCTAAATCTATCAACTTCAAACTTTTTTTGTATTTCCTCACAAAATTAGTTTCTGTATGTTTTTTTGGCATTCCGGGGGGGAAATTTTCCTCTTTTTTAAATTTCAAAAATTTTCAAAATTTATAAAACCCCCTTAAAAAACAAAAGGGAAAAAAAAAATATTTGTTTTTTTCCAAAAAAATAAAATTTTTCGTGAAGTTGTTTAACCATTTGATACACTTTAAAAATTTTTCAGCTCAAAGGGGGTTCCCTTTTGGACAAAAAAAAACAAAAAGGTGAAAATTTGGTCCCAACTCGAAGCAGTTTTCCCCCTTTTTTTAACCCCAAATACTATTACAACCCTCGTCTAAAAAGCATATAGGGTTTCCCCTTTTGTAAAAGATTAGCAGAATCTCATTTAATTTTTTTTTTTTTTTGGGTTTTCCCCTCAAAGGGATTTGGGTTTATGTGAATTAAATTTTTCTTTTGCGTTTGTATTAAATTTTGGTCCTAGGGGTTTTTGGCTTTAGTCTTCCAGGGGCCCCCACCCGAGCGATCCAAACCCTTTTAAACCTCTTTCCCCTTGTCATGTTTTCCCACTCACCGACATCCACCGTATACAGAAAGTCGTCAGTACAGTCCTTGTGTTTTGGTAAAGGCACATTTGAAAGTGGCCCTGAGCAGGGGTAGAACAATAGGGAGTCTCAAAAAGGGAAACTTACCTGAAAAGGGGAGAAAAAAAAAGGAAAAGGAGATTAAAATTCCAAAATTATTATACAATAGACACTTTTTAAAAAAGAGGATTGAATCGCTTTTGGGGGGAAAAATTATTAGTATTTTTTGAAAATATCCCAAAAACCTGAGTCATGACTTTGGGCAAAACCCTTTTTATTGTTAGACGAGCTTTAGCGGGGATTCAATTTGACATACTAAAAAAAATTGGTGCTGTTTTTTTTTTTTTTTTTTTTTTTTCCTTTTTTTTTTTTTTGTCCGTTCAAACACAGGTCAAACAATTTCATCTAAAAACCTAAAAACTTTTTTAAATGGGGGTCCCTCTAACTTAGATCTGTATTTTTTTGTGGCATTATCGAGGATTTTTTTTTTTTTTTTTTAAATCTAAGACATTTAAAAAAATTCTCGTTTAGAATAACAGGGCGAAAAAAAAAGGGAAAAATTTTTTTTTTTCCAAAAAATAAAATTTTGCGTGAATTTAAATTCCCATTTTGGTACAATTTCTAAATATTTCAGTTTGATCGGGTAAAGCCTTTTTAAAGAAAAAAAAAAAAAAAGGAAACAAAATTTGGTACCCCCCTCGAAGCGGGTTTCAAACCCATTTCCCCCCTTACTATTACATCCCCCTCGTCAAAAACGCATATAGGGTTTTTCCCCTGGTATAAAAACCTAAACCGAAGGGGAGTAATGTCAATCCCATTAAAAAGGTCCATTTTTTCATAAAATTTCCTGGATTCAAGGTTGATTAAAAATTTTTTGGACCGTCAAATTTAAAAAATTTTAACCCTAAAACCTTTCCCCCAAACCCATTGTCCACTCCTTTCACCCAAAGGGCATTTCTTTTAAAAATTTTTTTTGTTTTCTTTACCCTTTGATGAAACCAAACCCAAATCAAGGTTTTGACGACCCCCAAGTTTGGGGGGGCCCCCACTTGACGGAAAACCGAAAAACGAAAATTTTTTTACTTAAGACACCCCCAAAACTCTATAAAACAACAATAAAATACCCGTTTTGACGGGGGTTTGGTAAAACTGGTTTGTGGGTTGTCGGGTGATTGTTTTTCTTGATTTTGGGTAAAAAGGGGATGAGAGGGAAATTAATCCCCTATAGTTGATTATAGGAAGAAAAGTAAATATGTATATCATAAAAAAAAGATTTTCTTTATTTCTTTTATGGCCAAAAATAATTTTTGGAATACCGAAAAAAAAAAATATTACACTTGGGGCAGTTTTTTTTTAAAATTTTATAATATGAAATTCATTATTTTGAATGACATGAAATTTAAATTAAAGTTTTGTAAGAGAAAATATTTTCACAAAATGGGCCTATATTCCCTGTATTTCTGTATTCCGGGCCCCTGTATTTTTTTAAAAAACGAAATAATTTGATATTGAAGAATTTATGTGTGAGTAAGTTAATATTTTTTCTAGTTTTCCCACATAATTCCATATGATTTTGATTTGTTTCCATATTTATTAACCTTCCATATTCTCCATGAATTTTTAATTCCGAGTTTTTTTTTTTAAAGCGGGCTTAACAAACCTCCCCAAAATCTAGGTTAAAAAGGGGGGGGGAAATGGCGGGTGGTTTCCCAACGATGAAGTGAGGGATGGGTTTGAAAATACTTTTAAAAAAACCCATTCCTTATGGGGGACTCAAACCCACCCCCCAAGGGTGACTTCAGTTAAAACCGTTTTCTAATCCCCTTTCTTTTTCCTTTTAAATGTGGTTATTTTTTAAATAAGGGTTTAAAAAAATTGATTTTTTTAAACTTGAAACTGATTGGGAAAGTTTTTTAAACCCTCTTTTTCCCCCAAAATTTTCCAGGCTCAAATTACGGGAAAATCACTTTTTGTCCCCTTTAAAGTACTGGTACAAAAAAAATCCAAAATAGTTGAGCCATTGGGTTTTTTTTTTTTCAATTACAGATATTTTTTTTTTTTTATTTTTTTATATGGGCCTTTTGGGGTTTTTTAACGCCCCACTTTTAATGAAGCAAAAGGGTCTTTGGGCCCGTGGGATGGGGATTAAGGGGGGGGAGGGGAAAGATGGATGGGGTTTCCCGGGGTAATGGGAAAGGATGGGGGAAGGAAAGGGGTCGTGGCCGATTTTTTTGGGGGGCCCACCCCGGAAATTACCCTAGACAAAAGGGGGGGGGAACCACGAAAACCTCTGTAAAAAATGGTCGGGGCCCGGGGTCAAAACCCTGGGTTGAAGTTCCCGCGCCTCCCGGGCCCAAGAACGTGGTGCTACAGATAAAAAAAACTTTGATTTACCCCGGGGCGGTTTTGAATATAAGTAAATTTTACCCCCCCCCTTTTAGACCTAAAACCCCAATTTCAACGAGATCCATCGGGGAACCATCTAAAATAAAATAAACAAAAATTTAAAAATAACTGGGAAAACGCAGGTTTTGCGTTGTCGAGAGCAAGATGTTTTTAAAAAGTTAATCAAAAACTCTAAAACCTTATCATTTAAAATTTAACTTCACCCGTGTCAAAAATCTAGAAACCCTTTGATTTCGACAATGCCCCTTTTTTTAACTAATTTTTCAAATTTTTTCCGTTTGAAAAAAAATACATCTATATATTTTTTTTCTCCAAAACGGCTGGTTCCGAATACCAAACCCAAAATTTTTCATATTAAGTTTTCTTGGGCACATTGGTAAAAATTTTTGCTTCAAAATGAAGAGATTTAATTTTTCAATTTTTTTCCGCTCAGCCAAAGTTTTAGGGGTTTTTTAGAAACTTCAAAATTTGATTTTTCTAAAAAATGGTCCCCCCGATTAACCTCAAAACAACTTTTTCTAAGTTGGATGGGTTTTGCATTTTAAAAAAAAGTTTCATGTCGATGGGAAAAACCCTGGGGCTTGCATTTTTTTTACAAAAAAAACTAAAAAAAACCCCACAGACAAATTTTCCGTATATTTTCAGTAAAAATTTTCCGTACGCTATCTAATCAACTTAAAAATTTACTTTCTATTTCAGGGCTTCCCAATTTCCTGCTCTTAAAATTTACTGCGCCCCCCAATTGCGCAGAAAATAGCTAAAAACCCCTTCCAAATTTATTTTCCTTTCCCCCGTAAAAATCATTGGTCCCAGTGTAATATATTGTCGGGGCCCTTTAAAAGGCCCTATTTCACGCTTTAAACCCGGGCAACCTGCTCAAATTTGGAAACCCTGCTTTAACTGATTACGTCCTGTTTGGGAAATTTGATTGTTTCCTTGGGGCCCCTTTAGTGACGTATAAAGGTCAGGGTTATAGTGTGCAAATACATTTGGGGTAATGTTATTAGATGGTTTTAGCAAAGTTTTTCACTCAACTCTTACGGACTTTGTTTTTTTTTTTTTTTTTGTTCGTTTAAAGCATGCACGGGTCGCAGGTTTGACAGATCGACAAAAAATTTTTGGATACGAAAAATTATTCAACCCCAACTGAAATTTTTTTTTGGGTCAAATCGGGGGGACCTTTTTTTGTGAAAAATCATCTCAAAGGGTTTTCCCTCAAAACCCGTGAATTTAGGCTTGGGGGAAAAAATTTGAGAACCCATCTCTCCAATATAATTCAACATTTCTTCGAATTAAACACCCAAAATGAACACATTTTTGAAAATTTTTATACAATTCCCACCAGCTTTTTATGAAAAAATGGGTTTAGAATGTTTTTTTTTATGGAAAGATAAAAGAAAAAATTGTTCTAAATGATAGTCACGGGTCCTCGATTTGATTTGTAAAATGAAAGAAAAATATTTTACATGATGAAGAAATACCTTTTGGGAAAATACATCAAAACGAGGGGCTTTCAAATCGAAAATTTTGGGGTAACGCCTGATTCAGGGTTTCCCAAAATTTCGGCATTTCAGGGGTTTCAAATGATTTTAGGGGTTTCAGGTTTATTCCGGGATTTTAAATGATTTTAGGGATTTAGGTGATTTCAGGGATTTTTTAAATGATTTTAGTTTATTTAAATGATTTTCAGGGATTTCAAGTGGTTTTAGGGGTTTCAAATGATTTCAGTGATTTCAAAGTGATTTTTAGGTGATTTTAGGGTTTCAATGATTGGGGTTTCGAGGGGATTTCAGGGATTTTAGGGATTTTCAGGGGTTTCAAAAGGGGTTTTTGGATTTCAAAGGGGTTTTAGGGATTTCAGGGGTTTCAGGGATTTTAAGTGATTTCGGGGATTTTAGGGGGTTTTAAAGTTTCAGGGATTTCAAGGGGATTTCGGATTTCCCAAATGATTTCGGGGGATTTCAAGTGTTTTATGGTTTTAGGGGTTTCAAAGGGTTTTTAGGGGTTTCAAGTGATTTCAGGGGTTTTTGGTGCTTTTAGAAAATTTTAAAGGGGTTTCAGGGATTTCAGGGAAGTGTACAACCCGATTCCCGGGGTTGGAACCCCGGTTTTTTAAAGATGTCTCGTCATTTTAAAAACGCACCGCGGGTTTTCCCTTTGTAAACATGTTACAAGGGTGTTCATTCCCAATCGATATTAATTCTTTTAAAATGCAGACCGGGTTTGTTTCCACTCTAGGTCATTAGGAATTGCTATGTCAAAGGTTTAAAAAGAATCGAAAAATCATCCCAAAAAGGGTTTACCCATTAAATAATTCTGTCAAGGGCATCCAAAATTTCCCCGGGTTTTTTCCAGGGGGTTTTCCCCAGATGTGAATTGAAAAAAAAAAAAAAAAAAAAAAAATTTTCCCCAAAATAAATTTAAATTTTCCCCAAATTTTGAAACCGAAAGAAAAATTCCCCAAATTTAAAAAGAATTTAGTGTTAAATTTGGGCCACCCCTTTCGAAGAAAAAAAATTCTTACAGGTTTTTTATTAATAAAAAGATTTTGAAAAATTAGTGGAAAAATATCCCCCATTTTTTTAGCCCTTTACGGGTTTCTAGATTCTTTGGGATGGTAAAATTTTTTTTTTATATATCAAGGGGTGTAGAGTTTCCCTCATCTCACCCGCAAATTTCCCCGTTTGCCTAGTAAACCCCCCAGTGCAAAATAATGGAGAAAAACCCTTTTTAAAGGCCCCCATATTTATTTTGAATCATAATGATGAAATTGTTTTTAAAAAAGCGGAAAAATCAGTTTTTTCGCGAGCGTTAGGACGATTTTTCCCCCACTCCCTTTCGGAGCTTTGCCATTTTTTGTTTGGGGTGTTTTTTTTGGTTTGTGTGTTTTTTTGTTTTTTACCAAGCAACGGGCGCAAAGGGTTTTACCGTCGACATGAAACTTTTTTTTTTAAAGCAAAATTTTCCAAAATTTGAAAGGGATAGTTTTGAGGCCAAAAACTATTTTTATCATTTTTCAGAAAAATTTTCTAGAAGTTCCCTTTAAAAACCCCATGAGGGTTCACTGGGGGTTTGGAAAAAAATTTTAAGATAAAATCCCCCCAATGATTCAAATTTTCCTCGAATGGGAAAACCCCCAAATTTAAAACCATAATTAAAAATTTGGGGGGGGAAATTCCCGGGTCAACCCTTTCGGAGGGAAAAAATAAATCACGTTCCTTATACTCCGAATAATATAGAAATTATCCAAAAAATGCTTTCAGTGATGAAACAGGCTCCCCAGATTCGTTGGGTTCCCCTAAAATTATTTTTTTACATCAAGGGGGGTTAGAGTTTTCGATTATTTTTTATATATTTCTCGCTCATGCACAAGCAAATTTCCCCTTTGCCCCAGGGAAAAAATAAAAGGAAACCCCGCTGGTGGAAGTTTTAAAATCCTTTCTTCATTTTACTTGTTATCGGTAGTTCTGCCCCCTGGGGGGGGGGGGGGGGGGGGGGGGGGGGGGGGGGGGGGGGGGGGGGTGGGGGGGGGGTTCCTGGGACTTATTGAAAGCCCGGAAGGGTCCGGTTTTTTCCCAAAAGATGGTAAAATGTGAGCAAGTTATTTATATTTTAGACCGGGCCTTGGGTGATAGTTTTTTAGGGAAAATATAGAATGAACCCCGGACTAGAACTTACTTTTCATTATACTAAAGGGGTAAAGCAGAATGGCGTTGTGTTATGAGCGAGAATCTAATTTAAATATAAACGCCCAAATCTGCCCACTTGATCAAGGGAAAAGAACTTCATTCGAACCAAAGAAATTTTGGGGGCCGTGGGAAAAATTTAAAAATGCAAAAATTTTTTTGACCCAAAATTTTTATCTATTCGATGAATGAAAACATGTATTTCAAATTTTTTCCCTTCCCCCCCGGCCCGTCCCAATTACATACACATTTTCAGATTAGCGGTTTGCCTTTGTTTGTTTTTCTAGTGTTTTTTTTTGTTTTTTTTTTTGGTTTGGCCCCCAGCACAGGGCCCCAGGGTTTTTAATGGTGAAAGGAAAAATTTTTTGTATACCAACCCTTTTTCCAACTCAGGGAAATGTTAGCTTTTGGAAATCCAAAAATTGGGGGGACATTTAAAGTTTAAAACCCCCTTTTGATTTGGGGTGGGGAAAAAAAAATTGAGAAATAGAACTCTCAAAATGTTCCCAAAATTTTCCCCAATTTTAAAAAAGGGAAATGATACCATTATAAAAAAAAGGGATTCCCCAATTCGGACCCGTCATTTTTGGGGAAAAAGGGATTGGTTTTTTTATTCCAAACGAATAAAAAAAATAATTGCCCGGGAAAAGTTTTTAGAGATGTTTTCGCTCCTAATTCGTAGTAACCCCAATGAAATATATTTATATGGGCAAGGGTGTGGTTTTCCAAATTTTTTTATACGAAATTCGTCATTTACCAAAAGAAAATCCTTCTTTTCCCCGGGGGTTACGTTTAAAAAAAATTTTTTCATTTTTTTCCCAAATAAATTTTCACCAAACTTTTGGGAAACCCCCGGGAAACCCAAAATTTTTTCACTTCAAAGATCCAAAAAGACCAAAATGGGGAAAAAAAGCTTGAAAAGAAAACATGGGAATTTTTTTTATTCCCCAAATCTTTCCCCCGCCCCAAGATAAACCCTTGGGGAATCGTTTAGCGAAATATCAAATATTTTTTATGATAACTTTTGAACAAAATTTGAAATAGAAATTCGAAAAAAAGGAAACAAAAAAAAAAGGGAATGCCTTTAAGATGGTGAAAGTTTTAAAAATTCTCTCAAACGCCTAATTGGCAGGCCCTTTTAAAAACCCGCAATTTGGCTATATGGGTTAGGCTTAAATAGTCGGACTTCCTTTTTCTTGTAACCTTAAAAAAATTTGTGTTCCTTTTTTTCGAATTTCCCTATCTTATACCGTTCAGAAGTTATCACCAAAAACTGTCCCCCGCTAAAACGTTCCCATGGAGTCTCAGGGGGAAAGGGGTAGATGGGTTCCTTTTTTAAACAGCTCTAATTGATTCATGATGGGATTTATTGCTCAACGACCCCAAAAATCTGGTTTTTACGGGGGTACGAATGAATAGTGATAATGAAACTTTTTTTTTTTTTAAAGGGTGATAATGAAAAGGGCCTTCACAGAAACTCATGCTTTATTTCGGGGCTCGAACCCCCGCCCAGGGAAACCCAATTCCTTTAGATAATTTGATGTGAGAAAATGAAGGTTTAGAAAATTTTCTCATCCCCACTTTCATCAGATTTTTCTTTCTTGATGAAGAAATAGGATGAAGATTTGGAAAAATCATCAGATCCCTCAAAATAGGAAGTGAAATAAAATTGAGATATGAGGAAAAAAAGGGGGGAAAAAAAAATTTATTCAGGGAAAAATAATTTGGGCCCTTTTATGGGAATTTAAATTTTCTCATCACTTTTTTTTCTTCACATCTCATTTACTAAAATAGGGGGCCCCCGTACTTCAGTGGGTGAAATTTTCCTCAGCTGACGAGCTAAAAGAGGGGGGCCCAAATTCAAACGTTATTACGTATGTACGGCCAGTACAACCCGGCCCACTAAAGATGTAACGGAGGGAAAACGTCAAAAAAAAAAGCGCCCCCCGGGGGGACCGAAACCCCCAAAAATTTCGGGTTTAAAACCGAACGCGCTAAACCCTTTCGCCCGAAGGCTATGTTTTTTAAGGGGTTAAGTTTTTTTTTTATATATTGGGTTTTAAAGAAGTACTGTTTGATAAATGAGACTAATGGCGTCGGAGGATGAAAAATTAAATTTTAGATGATGGAAGATGAGATGGGAAGGGTTTTGGGTTTTAAAGAGAAGGATAGTGGGAAGGGGGGGCGGTCATGGGGCCCCCCTATTGGGGGAGGGAAACCCTCCCGGATTTCCCGGGGCTCCGAGGGAAAATATGAAAACCCCGTTTTAAAAAAAGGTCGGGTTGGGGGGAGAATCGAAAAGGGTTTGGAATTCCCCTCGCCTCCCGGTCAATTCCTTTTCCCAAAAATTCACCTAGATAAAAACTTCCCAATTTCCGGGAAAAACAAAAAAATATTGCAATAGCATCGATTTTTTTTCTTTAACAGAAAATTATTGCCCTCGCCGGCTACAATCGGGGGACAATCCACTCCCATCGTGGTGTTCCTCCCTATATCTTAGCTATGGGGATTTGGGGGGTCGATTTGCCCGCCGCCGGGGGTAGACTGCAGAAAACACCCGTGTACGCAAATTGCGTAAGCCCAAGGGGTACCGGGGGAGTTTATGCAATTAACAATGATAATGTCAAACGTTTTTTCAATGCAACACAATAGATTCTTTTTGGGGAATTTTTTACTCAAAACTTAAAATTTAAATTTAATTTTGATTGGAAAGTGTAAACTTGGAAAAAACCGGGTTCATCCCCTCAGGGTTTACCCTCCTACAAGGGTTTTTTGTGTTTTCCTTTAAAATTTTAAAAAATATCAACCCTGAAACTAGACTTCAAAAATTAATTATAATATTTATCTCCCTGGTTTTAGGAAAACTTGTGAACATCTATCAATATCATCAATTTAATTAATTCTATTTTATTTATTAGACGAGCTTTAGCAAGGATTCAATTTTACATACTGAAAAAAATTGTGTTCGTTTTTTTTTTATTTTTTTTTTTTCATGTTTTTTGTCGGTACTCACAGGTCAACGAATACAGCTATGAACTTCAAACTTTTTCAATATGGTTCCTCATCTAACTTAGATCTGTATAGTTTTGTGGCAAATTTTCGAGAGGTAACTTATTTTTTATGAATTTAGAAATTCAAGAATACACATTATAAAACATGACGGAAAAAAAGAGAATATTTCATTTTCCCAAAGAAATGAAATTTTGCGGAAGTTTAATTACATTTGATACCACATTTCTAAAACTTCTCAGCTCGATCGGGTCAGCCCTTTTAAAGAAAAAAAATAAATGTGCTAAATTGGTACCACTGAAGCAGTTCTTAACCATTTCTACCTATACTATTACTATCCGTCGTCTAAAAAACGCATATGGCATTTTCCTAGTTCTTTTATATATGCATATATTAGGTATATTGTTTTACGTTTCGTTCGAGGTTTTGGTCCCACATTCAATTGACGATTGACTTGGTGGAACAAATGAATATTCACGCACAATCCCACTGAACATGTCTCAGGAGTCATTTGGAGTCACACTCAGGCGCTCATCCATGAATCATTTGATTGAACCGCATAATTACCATATGTGAAACTATTTTCCAGTCAGTCTTTTTTCATCGGTAGTTCGATAATGTGGAAAATTTGGTCATTAGTCGAGTAATGTTATTTATCATTGTTTCATTTTGATTTGTTGAAGGCCATACTGAATGGAATTGTAGATGTTATATTATTGGTGTATTCTGACTATTTTGATTGCAGTATCATTATCAAATCGATAATATTTTAATATTCAAACTCTGTGAATTACTATCTCAGTGAAAAGAACTGTAAGTAGTAATCCTGTGATGGTTTTTTAAATAACACCGAAACTTGATACAAAATCATTGTTCTTCAATTAAGGCTATGGATGGAAGATTAGATTGTTTGAACGGGGCACCACAAGGGCGATCTTATCACCCCTTGGAATAATAAATTGGAATATGATGACTCATTCAACAAATAAATCAAATCTTGGATAAGGTAGTAATTTCAGGGTTAGAAAACAATTCAAACATTCACAGTGGGAAGAGAAATGTTGAATATTCTAATTATCTTGATCTTCTTCTTCTTGAAATCTTCTTTCATCTCTCTTTTCTTTGTTCATGTATTATAACAGAATTCATCATTTTTTTTCCGTTTTTATCCATATCGTTATGTGAGCCTATATTATCCAATCTTCTCATCATCTTGATCTTCTTCTCTTCTTGAAATCTTCTTTCTCTTTGGTCTTGTGTTATCAACAAAATTGATCATTTTCTTCATTTTGTTTTTCATATCGTTGGGTAGGCCTATATTATGTTTAATTCTATTCGTTTCATCAATATTCGTGATATTCATTCCGTGGCTGATCGAATGTGTGAATTAAACCTCACGAAAAAACATGAAATAGTTAGACGAGCTTTAGCGAGGTTTCAATTTGACATACTAAAAAAATGGTTGTCGTTTTAATTTCAATCTTCAATTTTTATTTAATTTTCATTTTTAATTTTTTATGTTTTTTGTCGGTTCTCCACAGGTCCAACGGCTACAGCTATCAACTTCAAACTTTTTTTCAATATGGTTCCTCATCTAACTTAGATCTGTATAGTTTTGTGGCATTATCGGGTGGTAACTTTTTTTTCAATGGAATCTAGACATTTCAAAAATACACATCACAATAACACATCGGAAAAAAAATATATATATTTCATATTTTTCCAAAAAGTGAAATTTTGCGTGAAGTTATAATAAAGTATATTCATCATATTATCCGTACCTTACCATTATCCAGCACATCACATGGGTTCGACTTGAACAAGATTTATTTTTCCCACTTTCCAACTAGTAACAAACGTCAAGCAAACTGAGTGTTTCAAAAAAATGTTCCAAAATCTCCTCATTCTTTGAAAATGGTAAATCTAATGATGAACGAGAAAAAAAATGAGAACGTGACTTGAATATGGAACAGAATTTGGTGTGGAAAACAAAAATGATTCAATTATTTTATCTGTTGGATTATTCGCAGTTATATTTTTGTGAACTTAATATTCCACTTTCCTCTTATATGTTCTTTATCGCATCTATTTAGAGTAATTTGGAATTGAATTCCTGTTGGAAATGTGATTGTTCTGTTCCGATGTATATTTTTTTATTTTCATGGAACACAAATAATAATTTGAATGACTGCGAGAATTTCGTCTTTTCAGTGAACAATGTACTCATGAAGAGAACAAAGACATCGTTCCTGTTATGTTTATGTATTTATGATTGTTTTCTCTTGAATAACGCAAAAAGCCTGGAGTGGAATTCAGACTGGTGTATATGACAGCTTTGTTTATTGACTCTCTCTCTCTCTTTCTCTCTCTCTCTCTCTCTCCATCTCTCTTCCTGCCCCCCCCCCCCCTCTCTCTCTCTCTCTCTTTCTCTCCCTCTTTCTCTCTCTCTCTACCTCTCTCTCTCTCTCTCTCTCTCTCTCTCTCTCTCTCTTTTTCCCTCTTAACCTCCCTCTCTCCCTATCCCTCTATCACTCTATCTCTCTTTCTTTTTCCTCTCTTTCTCTCTTTCTCTCTCTCTCTCTCTCTCTCTCCTCTCTCTCCCCCTCTCTCTCTCTCTCTCTCTCTCGACCCCTCAACTTTAAATGATAATAAAATATAAAACCTATACTCTACACTTTGTGTTTGTGCTTGGTAATATTTTCAGACGATAATAAAATCAGCTCGAGTTTATTTCGTTTTTCTGTTACTGAGTTTATATCGCAACCAAAGCTCGACCGAATAGACCGCTAACCGTAGCTAAACTGCGACATGACTCTTGAGTTACTGGAACCGTTTCTGGGTTATCATGTTTTATGGACGGTATGAGAAAAAAATGTTTCAATGACACAGATAATCGTGTGGGTTCAATGACCCTAATGTAATGATGGTCAAAAAATATACGAGATGGACACAACTGATATCATTATTACTTCACTCCCGTCACTACTTTTCTGATTAATATTACTAGGAAAACGCCATATAGGTGTTGTTGGACGAGCGGATAGTAATAGTATGGGTGAAAATGGGTAAAAACTGCTTCGAGTGGTACCAATTCAGCACATTTTATGTTTTTTCTTCAAAATGGCTGACCCGATCAAGCTGATTTTTTTTAGAAATGTGTATCAAAATGTAATTCAACTTCAAGCAAAATTTCATTTTTTTTGATTTTTTTCTTCCCGCTGTGTTATTATAACGGGTGACGCCTACGCGTCCATCTTACCAGGGTTTTTTCATGGTTCCCTTTGTAGTCCAGGCTAATGCCGGGATGGTTCCTACAATAAGTCGGTCATGACCGCTTCCTTCCCACTATCCTTCTCATTACCCAAGAACCTTCATCTCATTATCCCATCATCTCATTAATCATCCACCCAACGCCATTAGATCTCAGTTATCATAACAGTGCGTTTGTTAAACCCGATATAAAATGGATTTTTTTTTTTTTAGATAATTATAACAAAAACACTGATAAGTTTTTCCGATAAATCGACACCCTTGGACTAATAATACCTGGTTTTATGTGTTGTGTTATGGCGCATGCGTGGAAGGGGATAAAATGCAATTTGTATTCCAAACATATGATTCAACTGTAACAGTAGTTTATCCTTGTTAACACGCACAGCTATAGCGGTGAACCATCACATCATACCTTTAACACGGGTGGTGGTGCCAGGATCGGCTGGAAATAACTGAGAATTGTATTATGCTTATCTTAGAGGAAGTTCAAGTGTATTATATGGTTGAATATTATTATTGAATTCATATGAGTCAAACCCAGTTTATTAGAAACTTCAGTGAGATCCAGTTTCAGTCAAATCTGAATCTATTTAAACACTTACAAAATTAATAATGGTATACTAATAATAATATATGAAAAAAAATGAAAAATTGAAAATTATTAATAATTATTATTAATGGTATATAATATACATACGAAGTAAATGCGTTGTGCAGGAATGAGCGGGATAACTATATAAAATGTATACCCACCCACCTATACACACCTAGACACATATAAAATACACTTCCCTCGGTTAATATCGAATCTAAGGAGCCATGAATCTGGACAATATTTATCTGCAACCATTTCTATCTATTCGATAAATAAAAAACATTCTCAAGATTATTTTTTTCGAACAGCATGTCCGAATTGTATACAATTACGTAACTAATATGTATATCATTTGTGTTTTACATTCAGTGAGAATTTGATTAATTTGAATAGATTATAATTTCAAATTTTCCTATCTATTCCGATCTTATGTGGGTTTCGAGAAATATATTGGGATGAGGTTCTTCCAAAAATGGTTTAACCGATACAACCCAAAACTATGTAGTTCTAACTAGGTTGGATGGGTTGCGTGTACGAAAATGTTGATCGGTCAAACCCTGAACCTGTGCAGTGCCCAGAAACAAACAGAAAACAAAACATGGACAAACCTCCGTGAGAGTGGGAAGGAAGTCTTCGATATTGCCAATCCAATCAGAATACATAAGATTATTCTCATATTTTTAGGAACGAAAACTTCATACCAGCAATAACCATTTTATCTATACGCTTTTCTGATTAGACGGGCTTTAGCGAGGATTCAATTCGACATACTGAAAAAATGGTGTTCGTTTTTTTTTTTTTTTTTTTTGACATACCTCTGAAAAAAATTGGTGTTCGTTATGTTTTTTGTCGGTTCTCCACAGGTCAAACGGCTATAGCCATCAACTTCAAACTTTTATTCAATATGGTTCCTAATCTTACTTGGATCTGTATAGTTTTGTGGCATTATGGGGGATTAACTTTTTTTTTATGAATTTAAGAAATTTCAAAAATTCCCATTAGAATAACATGGCGGAAAAAGAAGAAAATATTTTTATTTTCCAAAAAAATGAAATTTCGAGTGAAGTTGAATTACATTATGGTACCCATGTCTAAAAAATTTCAGCTTGATCGTGTCAGCCATTTTGAAGAAAAAACATAAAATGTGCTAAATTGGTACCACTCGAAGCAGTTTTCACCCATTTTTACCCATACTATTACTATCCGTTCGTCTAACAACGCATATATGGCGTTTTCCTAGTTATAATGAATGAATGCTATTTGAATAATCACATCCTCCATAATTACATGCTATTTGAATAACACACACAAACAGCAATTTGAATGATGACAAACACATAATTTCACGGGCTTGAACAAGAATATGATACATATGCCTATTTTGCTTCGAAGAATATATATATATATATATTGGGTTTTAACGACGCACTGTTATGATAACTGAGATCTAATGGCGTCGGATGGATGATCAATGAGATGCTGGTATGATGAGATGAAGGTTTTTGGGTAATGGGAAGGATAGTGGGAAGGAAGCGGTCATGGCCGACTTATTGTAGGAACCGTCACAGCATTAGCCTAGACTACAGAGGGAAACCATGAAAAACCTCTGTAAAGATGGTCGGCGGCGGGGATCGAACTGGGTTCGGAATTCCCCTCGCCTGCCGGATCACATGAAGCGAGCGTGCTAACCACTACGCTGCATGTTGCTTCGAAGAAAAAGAGATGTCATAGCAAATTCGTCAGATTGTGAAGGGGGTGCATGCATGTGCTAAAAGAATAGAGAAATTCATCGAAATTCCTACTCTTATTTTCCATGTCAGAAACCACTGTCATCGAATGAAAACCACCCTCTGTAGCTCAGTCACCTGGGGCACTGCTTCAGAAACTGAAGTCACCGTTGAGCATAGGTTCGAGTCCCACATAAGGCATTCGTTTTTGTAAACGTCCTTTCACCTATCATCACTTCACTTCATCGATTCATCCCAGTCAGGATGGGCTACCATACTAGGGACTCAAACCCAGGTCTCCCGAATGACAATTCAGGGCGTCACCATAACCCTACAGACCTATTTCAAATTTAATATAAAATACCCTCAACCTAAAACCAGGTCGTTACCAACATGTACTTCTTGTCGGCGAAAAAGCCACTTCGACAAATTGTGCGACATTTCTCTCCGACCCAAGAATGTCCGCAATTCACTTCATTCGAAGGCTCGACACCCCGGCGTGTTTATAGTATTGGATGCGAGGAACGGACGATCGTTCAAGTCGCATACCAGCATTGCATTATGTTAAATAGAATGCAAGTTGTCGTTTTGAGTGCTATGGAAACCGTTGACAGGGAATTCCCGTAGGAATGTGTAGGGAAGAATTGCGTCGAATAGTTTAGAGGAAATGGAATAAGTTTAGAAATGATGATGATAATATTAATTTTATTTAGGTTAGTAAAAACACTATTTGTTTATGTGGATTTTGTTCCATAGAGAGGGAAATATAAATTCGCAGAGTTTAGATGAAGTTATTGGAGAGTTTCTGGGTTTTGTTTTTTGAAAATGAGATTTTAGAGGATTTCTCTCCTCACAACCTTGTGATTGGTCTGATTATTTCGTTATAAGAAGTCATTTGAATAATTTTTGATGTTTCCAACTTTAAAGTTCTAAAGTTCAGTGTTCAGCTTAGAAGTTGAGATGGCTGTGAAAGTATGGTCGAGAGGGGAGGGGAAATAAACTCTGGTTTCTTGAATTAAAATAATTAGACGAGCTTTAGCGAGGATTCAATATGACATACTGAAAAAATTGGTGTTCGTTTATATGTTTTTTTTCTGTTTTTTTTCCATGTGTTTTTGTCGGTTCTCCACAGGTCAAACGACTAAAGCTATCAACTTTAAACTTTTATTCAGTATGGTCCCTCATCTAACTTAGATGTGAATTTCAGAAATTTCTCAAATATCCATTAGAATAACACAGCGGAAAAAAATGAGAATATTTTCCCAAAAAATGAAATTTTGCGTGATGTTTAATTACATTTTGATACACATTTCTAAAAATGTTGAACTTGATCGGGTCAGCCATTTTGAAAAAAAAACATAAAATGTGCTGAATTGGTACCAGCTCGAAGCAGTTTTCACCCATTTCACCCATACTATTACTATTCGCTCGTCTAACAACGCATATATAGCGTTTTCCTAGTCAAAATGGATGAATAGAATAATTTTCTGTGGATCAAATGATTCCATCATACATATTTGAAATTCCCGATGAAAATTCCTTGTTTTGTTGCCCTTGTTACTATATCAGGAATTTATAACATCACATTAGGCTACATACCATTCCATCGTTTTCCCATCCGTTCGAAAAGACAAATGTTCGAAAAACGAAATGTGCGAACTGTAGAAAAATGTGATCTCGGATATATGGGTTTTCGAATGTTCGATTTTTCGATGATTCGATAAGCTGCATACATTACTTTTCACTTCAGAAAATACTTTATGGGCGGAATTTTTTATATTATTCTATGTTCTGTCTCTGAAATTCTGGCCAAATCTACAATAAACTACGAATAATTTTATCGAGTTATACAAAAACCAAACCAACTGAACTTCTGAACAGAAATAGACATGCGATATATCCGGATTCCGGACATTACCAACATTGGTATTAGAAATATCCAACCACACGAATGTTGATATCTTCCACTTTGAACCAAGTCTTTCAGGCAATGTTCACTTCTTCCAATGACATTTGGTGCAAACTTCATCATTATACAAAGGATAAAAATAATTAAATTAATGAGGAGTGATAGGTCCAAAGTATGAGTAGGCCTATCACTATTACAAAATACTAGGCAAACGCAGAATGTGCGTTGTAAGATGAGCCAAACTCTACACACCTTGATCATATAAAATGAACTTTATCCGATGCCAATGGATCTAGGACGCCGTGAATTTAACAATGCAATATTTCTCCACTAATATTTCTATATTTTCTATTGATAAAAAACATGTATCAAATTATTTTCTCCAAAACGATTCGTCCGAATTACACGTTAATTTTCATTAATGTGTATTATTTCTCTGTTTACATTTGAGGAAAATTTGAATTATATTGGAGAGATTTTATTTTCCATTTTTTTTTTCGCTCAGCCTAATCTTATGGGGTTTTTAGAAACTTTGAAATGATGTTTCTCAAAAATGGTCTAACCGATTTGACCCAAAAACTATACAGTTCTAAGTTGGATGAGTTTGCGTATAAAAAAAGTTTCATGTCAATCGGTCAAATCCTTACCCTGTGCAGTGCCCGCAAACATACAACAAACAGAAAAACACAGACAAAGCTCCGTAAGAGTGGGATGGAAACTCTTCGTTAACGCTCATCGAATTATAGAACAATTGGGAGTTTTGAATCGATTCATTCGAGCAACAGATTAAATTATAATAATTCATTCAACGTTGACAAAAATAGTACATGTTCATTTCATAATAACAATCTGTACAATTAAAACAGATGTAATTATAATTCATATTTTTTTTGTCTCACTGCTTTTAACTCTTTCTAAAACCCAGCGTGAGGATAAACGGAGTTGACATTAGCAATTAGCCGAGTTAAGTGGAGACGACAATTAAGTGGTAGCGACAATTAGGGGGAGTGACTTAAGTAGGTCAGGTAATTAAAACAGGACACGTGCTGCTATTGGTTGACTTCTGGGCCTATAATTATCTGTCAGCTAGTTACTGACTTGATTGGGGAGAAGAACTATTCTGAAATGTTTCAGTAGTGAATAATCTGTATCTACCCATGTTGAAGATATGGGGTATTTTTTTTCGTAATAATTGACGGTTCTCGAACTAGACAAACGCAGTATATGCGTTCTGAGATCAGCGATATATATATATATATATATATATATATATATATATATATATACACATATATATATATAATATATATATATATATATATATATATATATATATATATATATATATATATATATATATATATATATATATATATATATATATATATATCGAGACGTATCTTTTACGACATGGCTTGAATATCCTATATATATGAATATTATATATATATATATATATATATATATATATATATATAACTATGTAGCCTATTACCGTATATATATATGTGGGATATTTGAAGCCATGTCGTAAAAGATACGTCTCGACCGGGAATCTAACATGAGACCTTCAGATTGCCGGTCCGCTTCTCCCCCACTGAGCTACCGAGATATTACTCTTTTCTCATGGCTATACTTAGAGTGACGACACTTCCTGGGGCTAACCCTATAGAGGGCTTAGATATATTCATTCTCGGTCGGAACGTATCTTGTTGACCACTGACTATACATGCCACCACTCGATTCGTGTATCCATGTTTATTGGATTTAATGACGCACTTCAGTATAAGCTGAGATCTATTGGCGTCGGATGGATGATTGATGAGATGATGGAATGATGGTTTTGCAGGTGACGGGAAGGAAGCGGTCGTCGCTGATATTGCAGGAACCAACACAGCTTTGGCCTAGACTAGAATAACCACGACAAATCCCTGTACAGTCACCGTTGGGCGTGGGTTCGAGTCCCACATAAGGCATGGGTTTTTGTAAGCGTCCTTTCACTCATCATCACTTCATTGTTTCATAATCACTCGCTCATTCGTACCCCCGTATAACCTGGCTGTTGGTGGGGTCGTTGGGTGGTGCGTGCACGGTGTTTATAAAAATAGAGAAATTCAAATTACTATATTCTTTCTTTATCACGAACAAGTGTATTTGTATAACAAGTATATCAAACCCAAGATAATTTCATGCTCTTTGATTAATATGACATTCTATTTCTGTGAATTCAATCAGTTTTAAGATAATACATTAATGAATTCTGTCACATTCTTGATATTTATTGACGTATTATCTTAAAACTGGTTGAATTAACAAAAATGGAATGCCATGGTAATTGAAGAGCATGAAATTATCTTGGGTTTGATATACTTTTCATTCAAATACACTTGTTCGTGATGAAGAAAAAAAATAGTAAAGATGCATTTCTTTATTTTTATAAGCACCGTGCATGCACCGCCTTTCCCAACTAGACGGGAAAACGCCCTACATGCTCGTGTCGATGTATGAATGCTACTCACAGGCTTTGAGAGAGAAACCGTGACAAGGCCAGCTTCCCAATAGCGTTATTCTTGATTCCCTCGAACATCTTGCGAGATATCTCGATCTATTCGATATATATCGATCTATCGAAACACAGGCTGATGAGGCGTGACGCACTTTTCACGAACACACTTTTTCTACTTCGTCTTCGAGTTGTCGATTACACACTTCAAATGTAATCGATGTTTTTTTTATCGATATTTATCGAAGAAAATACTAGTGGTATTTATTACTATGTTGGATTCTTTACTTTTTAACACGTACTATATTATAACACATAAAAAACAAATGTTATTTTTTCTTGTTTGTTTATAATATATGTTGACGATAAAAGCGCACAATAAAGCTGTTTATTCGATGTTTCGTTTGTTTATTTATGTTTGTTTTTAATAATTAAGACACTGCGTTAGGCCAAACAATATTTAACAATCAATAACAACGACTTTACTAAAATTTGAGTATAATTTATTATTTTTAGAATATTAATATTTATTTATCACAATTATATATTTGGTATCTATTTTTATGTATATTTCAATAATAACTATAGGCCATATGTTTACTTGCTATCTCGCTCTAACGTTTCACAGCTGTTACTTTAAATACGATTTAAACTAGTTTTTAACAAAAATATTTTGGAATGTTTTTGATTATGAAATTCTAGACAACTTTATATACCAGATGGTGGTAAAAATTTGGCACATTTTCGAAAAATAAATTGAATTTTTGAATTTGAATTCGATTCTCACATGTTTCAAATATTCGAAAGCGAATTAAAATCCAGTATTTTCTTTTTTTTTCTCTTGTTTCGGTTCGTTTAATTCGTCAGCGTACAAAAAGTCAATACTGTGTGGCGGTGTGAACCTGGCACCGAGTCGTTATAGCATTAGTCATTGTCGACAACCTGACGAATATCACAAAACATTACCGCTAACATCACGCAGCATCGTCAGACGAACACGCTAGACATTCCAATGGACACAGCTTTAAATAATTCACTCATTATTCACTTATAAAATATCCTCGTCAATTGAAACACTTCCAAGAATACGTTAATCTTTTATTTTGTTTTGAATCGTTTTTCTAGTGGAATATTCGAACTTCGAAACTTCTATTGGAATTTTCAACAAGGCGTTCTTTATTTGAATATTCAAATTCCTTCTCAAGTCGTTCTTTTTTTGGATATTCAAAACTTTTCTCGAGTACGTACTCTTTTTTTGAATTTCTTCCAAGTCGTTCTTTTTTCGAATATTCAAAACACTTCTCAAATCGTTCTTATTTCAAGTAAGCGAATTCGATCACAATTCGTTCTTTTCTTAAAAAATTCCAAATCTCGGATGAA
>OU015475.1:8109156-8116656 GCA_907164805.1 Brachyptera putata
AGGACCTGTGGTAACGTCTAATCGTTACACCTTGGAATCTGTTGATCTGTGAAAAGACAAAGCCCAAGATAGTCGTTTCTCAAACAATGTCAAATCATATGAGTGTGTCGGATATTCGACTTGAATCTAGGTGGTCAATTAGCTCAGTTGGTAGAGTAATTGGGTACAAACCAAGAGGTCCTGGGTTCAAGTCACAGGACCTCTTTGTCATGATTTGACAAAAACGTACATACATATCGTTAATGAATCGCATTCATAAAGAAATGTTGTTAAATACAAATCCTGAGCCTAGGTGATGGTTAAAAGAGAAACACAAGGACCTGTGGTAACGTCTAATCGTTACACCTTGGAATCTGTTGATCTGTAAAAAGACAAAGCCCAAGAGAGTCGTTTCTCAAACAATGTCAAATCATATGAGTGTGTCGGATATTCGACTTGAATCTAGGTGGTCAATTAGCTCAGTTGGTAGAGCAATTGGGTACAAACCAAGAGGTCCTGGGTTCAAGTCCCAGATTGGTCACATTTTTATGATTTGACAAAAACGTACATACATATCGTTAATGAATCGCATTCATAAAGAAATGTTGTTAAATACAAATCCTGAGCCTAGGTGATGGTTAAAAGAGAAACACAAGGACCTGTGGTAACGTCTAATCGTTACACCTTGGAATCTGTTGATCTGTAAAAAGACAAAGCCCAAGAGAGTCGTTTCTCAAACAATGTCAAATCATATAAGTGTGTCGGATATTCGACTTGAATCTAGGTGGTCAATTAGCTCAGTTGGTAGAGTAATTGGGTACAAACCAAGAGGTCCTGGGTTCAAGTCCCAGATTGGTCACATTTTTATGATTTGACAAAAACGTACATACATATCGTTAATGAATCGCATTCATAAAGAAATGTTGTTAAATACAAATCCTGAGCCTAGGTGATGGTTAAAAGAGAAACACAAGGACCTGTGGTAACGTCTAATCGTTACACCTTGGAATCTGTTGATCTGTGAAAAGACAAAGCCCAAGATAGTCGTTTCTCAAACAATGTCAAATCATATGAGTGTGTCGGATATTCGACTTGAATCTAGGTGGTCAATTAGCTCAGGTGGTAGAGCAATTGGGTACCAACCAAGAGGTCCTGGGTTCAAGTCCCAGATTGGTCACATTTATATGATTTGACAAAAACGTACACACATATCGTTAATGAATCGCATTCATAAAGAAATGTTGTTAAATACAAATCCTGAGCCTAGGTGATGGTTAAAAGAGAAACACAAGGACCTGTGGTAACGTCTAATCGTTACACCTTGGAATCTGTTGATCTGTAAAAAGACAAAGCCCAAGAGAGTCGTTTCTCAAACAATGTCAAATCATATAAGTGTGTCGGATATTCGACTTGAATCTAGGTGGTCAATTAGCTCAGGTGGTAGAGTAATTGGGTACAAACCAAGAGGTCCTGGGTTCAGGTCCCAGATTGGTCACATTTTTATGATTTGACAAAAACGTACATACATATCGTTAATGAATCGCATTCATAAAGAAATGTTGTTAAATACAAATCCTGAGCCTAGGTGATGGTTAAAAGAGAAACACAAGGACCTGTGGTAACGTCTAATCGTTACACCTTGGAATCTGTTGATCTGTGAAAAGACAAAGCCCAAGATAGTCGTTTCTCAAACAATGTCAAATCATATGAGTGTGTCGGATATTCGACTTGAATCTAGGTGGTCAATTAGCTCAGGTGGTAGAGCAATTGGGTACCAACCAAGAGGTCCTGGGTTCAAGGTCCCAGATTGGTC
This sequence comes from Brachyptera putata, assembly GCA_907164805.1. Taxonomy (NCBI): domain Eukaryota; kingdom Metazoa; phylum Arthropoda; class Insecta; order Plecoptera; family Taeniopterygidae; genus Brachyptera; species Brachyptera putata. The sequence goes on from OU015475.1 coordinate 8,110,949, forward strand.
ACATTTTTATGATTTGACAAAAACGTACATACATATCGTTAATGAATCGCATTCATAAAGAAATGTTGTTAAATACAAATCCTGAGCCTAGGTGATGGTTAAAAGAGAAACACAAGGACCTGTGGTAACGTCTAATCGTTACACCTTGGAATCTGTTGATCTGTAAAAAGACAAAGCCCAAGAGAGTCGTTTCTCAAACAATGTCAAATCATATGAGTGTGTCGGATATTCGACTTGAATCTAGGTGGTCAATTAGCTCAGTTGGTAGAGTAATTGGGTACAAACCAAGAGGTCCTGGGTTCAGTCCCAGATTGGTCACATTTTTATGATTTGACAAAAACGTACATACATATCGTTAATGAATCGCATTCATAAAGAAATGTTGTTAAATACAAATCCTGAGCCTAGGTGATGGTTAAAAGAGAAACACAAGGACCTGTGGTAACGTCTAATCGTTACACCTTGGAATCTGTTGATCTGTAAAAAGACAAAGCCCAAGAGAGTCGTTTCTCAAACAATGTCAAATCATATGAGTGTGTCGGATATTCGACTTGAATCTAGGTGGTCAATTAGCTCAGTTGGTAGAGTAATTGGGTACAAACCAAGAGGTCCTGGGTTCAAGTCCCAGATTGGTCACATTTTTATGATTTGACAAAAACGTACATACATATCGTTAATGAAGCGCATTCATAAAGAAATGTTGTTAAATACAAATCCTGAGCCTAGGTGATGGTTAAAAGAGAAACACAAGGACCTGTGGTAACGTCTAATCGTTACACCTTGGAATCTGTTGATCTGTAAAAAGACAAAGCCCAAGAGAGTCGTTTCTCAAACAATGTCAAATCATATGAGTGTGTCGGATATTCGACTTGAATCTAGGTGGTCAATTAGCTCAGTTGGTAGAGTAATTGGGTACAAACCAAGAGGTCCTGGGTTCAAGTCCCAGATTGGTCACATTTTTATGATTTGACAAAAACGTACATACATATCGTTAATGAAGCGCATTCATAAAGAAATGTTGTTAAATACAAATCCTGAGCCTAGGTGATGGTTAAAAGAGAAACACAAGGACCTGTGGTAACGTCTAATCGTTACACCTTGGAATCTGTTGATCTGTAAAAAGACAAAGCCCAAGAGAGTCGTTTCTCAAACAATGTCAAATCATATGAGTGTGTCGGATATTCGACTTGAATCTAGGTGGTCAATTAGCTCAGTTGGTAGAGTAATTGGGTACAAACCAAGAGGTCCTGGGTTCAGGTCCCAGATTGGTCACATTTTTATGATTTGACAAAAACGTACATACATATCGTTAATGAAGCGCATTCATAAAGAAATGTTGTTAAATACAAATCCTGAGCCTAGGTGATGGTTAAAAGAGAAACACAAGGACCTGTGGTAACGTCTAATCGTTACACCTTGGAATCTGTTGATCTGTAAAAAGACAAAGCCCAAGAGAGTCGTTTCTCAAACAATGTCAAATCATATGAGTGTGTCGGATATTCGACTTGAATCTAGGTGGTCAATTAGCTCAGTTGGTAGAGTAATTGGGTACAAACCAAGAGGTCCTGGGTTCAAGGTCCCAGATTGGTCACATTTTTATGATTTGACAAAAACGTACATACATATCGTTAATGAATCGCATTCATAAAGAAATGTTGTTAAATACAAATCCTGAGCCTAGGTGATGGTTAAAAGAGAAACACAAGGACCTGTGGTAACGTCTAATCGTTACACCTTGGAATCTGTTGATCTGTAAAAAGACAAAGCCCAAGAGAGTCGTTTCTCAAACAATGTCAAATCATATGAGTGTGTCGGATATTCGACTTGAATCTAGGTGGTCAATTAGCTCAGTTGGTAGAGTAATTGGGTACAAACCAAGAGGTCCTGGGTTCAGGTCCCAGATTGGTCACATTTTTATGATTTGACAAAAACGTACATACATATCGTTAATGAATCGCATTCATAAAGAAATGTTGTTAAATACAAATCCTGAGCCTAGGTGATGGTTAAAAGAGAAACACAAGGACCTGTGGTAACGTCTAATCGTTACACCTTGGAATCTGTTGATCTGTAAAAAGACAAAGCCCAAGAGAGTCGTTTCTCAAACAATGTCAAATCATATGAGTGTGTCGGATATTCGACTTGAATCTAGGTGGTCAATTAGCTCAGTTGGTAGAGTAATTGGGTACAAACCAAGAGGTCCTGGGTTCAAGGTCCCAGATTGGTCACATTTTTATGATTTGACAAAAACGTACATACATATCGTTAATGAATCGCATTCATAAAGAAATGTTGTTAAATACAAATCCTGAGCCTAGGTGATGGTTAAAAGAGAAACACAAGGACCTGTGGTAACGTCTAATCGTTACACCTTGGAATCTGTTGATCTGTAAAAAGACAAAGCCCAAGAGAGTCGTTTCTCAAACAATGTCAAATCATATAAGTGTGTCGGATATTCGACTTGAATCTAGGTGGTCAATTAGCTCAGTTGGTAGAGTAATTGGGTACAAACCAAGAGGTCCTGGGTTCAGGTCCCAGATTGGTCACATTTTTATGATTTGACAAAAACGTACATACATATCGTTAATGAATCGCATTCATAAAGAAATGTTGTTAAATACAAATCCTGAGCCTAGGTGATGGTTAAAAGAGAAACACAAGGACCTGTGGTAACGTCTAATCGTTACACCTTGGAATCTGTTGATCTGTAAAAAGACAAAGCCCAAGAGAGTCGTTTCTCAAACAATGTCAAATCATATGAGTGTGTCGGATATTCGACTTGAATCTGGGTGGTCAATTAGCTCAGTTGGTAGAGTAATTGGGTACAAACCAAGAGGTCCTGGGTTCAGGTCCCAGATTGGTCACATTTTTATGATTTGACAAAAACGTACATACATATCGTTAATGAATCGCATTCATAAAGAAATGTTGTTAAATACAAATCCTGAGCCTAGGTGATGGTTAAAAGAGAAACACAAGGACCTGTGGTAACGTCTAATCGTTACACCTTGGAATCTGTTGATCTGTAAAAAGACAAAGCCCAAGAGAGTCGTTTCTCAAACAATGTCAAATCATATGAGTGTGTCGGATATTCGACTTGAATCTAGGTGGTCAATTAGCTCAGTTGGTAGAGTAATTGGGTACAAACCAAGAGGTCCTGGGTTCAGGTCCCAGATTGGTCACATTTTTATGATTTGACAAAAACGTACATACATATCGTTAATGAATCGCATTCATAAAGAAATGTTGTTAAATACAAATCCTGAGCCTAGGTGATGGTTAAAAGAGAAACACAAGGACCTGTGGTAACGTCTAATCGTTACACCTTGGAATCTGTTGATCTGTAAAAAGACAAAGCCCAAGAGAGTCGTTTCTCAAACAATGTCAAATCATATGAGTGTGTCGGATATTCGACTTGAATCTAGGTGGTCAATTAGCTCAGTTGGTAGAGTAATTGGGTACAAACCAAGAGGTCCTGGGTTCAGGTCCCAGATTGGTCACATTTTTATGATTTGACAAAAACGTACATACATATCGTTAATGAATCGCATTCATAAAGAAATGTTGTTAAATACAAATCCTGAGCCTAGGTGATGGTTAAAAGAGAAACACAAGGACCTGTGGTAACGTCTAATCGTTACACCTTGGAATCTGTTGATCTGTAAAAAGACAAAGCCCAAGAGAGTCGTTTCTCAAACAATGTCAAATCATAAAAGTGTGTCGGATATTCGACTTGAATCTAGGTGGTCAATTAGCTCAGGTGGTAGAGTAATTGGGTACAAACCAAGAGGTCCTGGGTTCAGGTCCCAGATTGGTCACATTTTTATGATTTGACAAAAACGTACATACATATCGTTAATGAATCGCATTCATAAAGAAATGTTGTTAAATACAAATCCTGAGCCTAGGTGATGGTTAAAAGAGAAACACAAGGACCTGTGGTAACGTCTAATCGTTACACCTTGGAATCTGTTGATCTGTAAAAAGACAAAGCCCAAGAGAGTCGTTTCTCAAACAATGTCAAATCATATGAGTGTGTCGGATATTCGACTTGAATCTAGGTGGTCAATTAGCTCAGGTGGTAGAGTAATTGGGTACAAACCAAGAGGTCCTGGGTTCAAGTCCCAGATTGGTCACATTTTTATGATTTGACAAAAACGTACATACATATCGTTAATGAATCGCATTCATAAAGAAATGTTGTTAAATACAAATCCTGAGCCTAGGTGATGGTTAAAAGAGAAACACAAGGACCTGTGGTTACGTCTAATCGTTACACCTTGGAATCTGTTGACCTTTAAAAAAAAAGTCAAAGCCCAAGAGAGTCGTTTCTCAAACAATGTCAAATCATATAAATGTGTCGGATATTCGACTTGAATCTAGGTGGTCAATTAGCTCAGGTGGTAGAGTAATTGGGTACAAACCAAGAGGTCCTGGGTTCAAGTCCCAGATTGGTCACATTTTTATGATTTGACAAAAACGTACATACATATCGTTAATGAATCGCATTCATAAAGAAATGTTGTTAAATACAAATCCTGAGCCTAGGTGATGGTTAAAAGAGAAACACAAGGACCTGTGGTAACGTCTAATCGTTACACCTTGGAATCTGTTGATCTGTAAAAAGACAAAGCCCAAGAGAGTCGTTTCTCAAACAATGTCAAATCATATAAGTGTGTCGGATATTCGACTTGAATCTAGGTGGTCAATTAGCTCAGTTGGTAGAGTAATTGGGTACAAACCAAGAGGTCCTGGGTTCAGGTCCCAGATTGGTCACATTTTTATGATTTGACAAAAACGTACATACATATCGTTAATGAATCGCATTCATAAAGAAATGTTGTTAAATACAAATCCTGAGCCTAGGTGATGGTTAAAAGAGAAACACAAGGACCTGTGGTAACGTCTAATCGTTACACCTTGGAATCTGTTGATCTGTAAAAAGACAAAGCCCAAGAGAGTCGTTTCTCAAACAATGTCAAATCATATGAGTGTGTCGGATATTCGACTTGAATCTAGGTGGTCAATTAGCTCAGTTGGTAGAGTAATTGGGTACAAACCAAGAGGTCCTGGGTTCAGGTCCCAGATTGGTCACATTTTTATGATTTGACAAAAACGTACATACATATCGTTAATGAATCGCATTCATAAAGAAATGTTGTTAAATACAAATCCTGAGCCTAGGTGATGGTTAAAAGAGAAACACAAGGACCTGTGGTAACGTCTAATCGTTACACCTTGGAATCTGTTGATCTGTAAAAAGACAAAGCCCAAGAGAGTCGTTTCTCAAACAATGTCAAATCATATGAGTGTGTCGGATATTCGACTTGAATCTAGGTGGTCAATTAGCTCAGTTGGTAGAGTAATTGGGTACAAACCAAGAGGTCCTGGGTTCAAGGTCCCAGATTGGTCACATTTTTATGATTTGACAAAAACGTACATACATATCGTTAATGAATCGCATTCATAAAGAAATGTTGTTAAATACAAATCCTGAGCCTAGGTGATGGTTAAAAGAGAAACACAAGGACCTGTGGTAACGTCTAATCGTTACACCTTGGAATCTGTTGATCTGTAAAAAGACAAAGCCCAAGAGAGTCGTTTCTCAAACAATGTCAAATCATATGAGTGTGTCGGATATTCGACTTGAATCTAGGTGGTCAATTAGCTCAGTTGGTAGAGTAATTGGGTACAAACCAAGAGGTCCT
>OU015475.1:8121656-8134156 GCA_907164805.1 Brachyptera putata
TTTACTACCTACAAATATTCATGGAACATTTGAATATTCATGAAAATATACATATTTATGGAAAACAGAAGAACGAGAAATGGGATAGAAACGGAGGAATGGTGATAATAGTGTCACACAACGAAGGGTTGTGTTTGTTTGTTTGTTTGTGTACGTCCATTTGATAGAATGTATATTATACTGAACCGTACAACAATCACAACACACACACCCCACACACATGTGGCTACAATTGACATATTCACGGATCCACGCGTCATTCAGTTATTGACTGTGTCATACTCATTAGACTAAGTACACACTCTCTGTCTCTAGCTCCTCTCTTTCTCTCTTCTCACTCGCTCTCATCTCCGATCTCCGTCTCCTCTCGTCTTCTTCTCCATCTCTCTGCTGCGTTTCTGGTATCTCTGTATCTCTCTCTCCTCCTCTCTCTCTCTTCTCTCTAATTTCTCTCAATCTCAATGTAATATAAAAAAATCTCTATCTTTCTCTATCTCTTCCCGAGCTTCATCATCGCTACTCTCTCTCTCTCTCTCTCTCCTCTATCTGTCTCATCTCCTCGCTCCTCTCTCTGTCTCTACTTCTCTCTCTTACTCTCTCTACTCCTCTCATCTTAACTCCTCTCCCTCTCTCTCCCTCCCTCCCTCCCGCTCTCTCCCCCCCTCCTTCCCCCCCGTCACTTATTAAAAGTGCCTCCATGTACTCTACGCCTGAATGCACACCTCCCGCCCTCCTCCCTCCTGGCAGGTAGACTACGCGGCGTGCAGCTTATAACGCTGTGGAGGAAGGCTGGTGTCGGTTAAGCTGCTTACTGTAATGCCGATATCGTGTTGGCACTCAGAAGTAAATCAGTACCACACTTTAGTTATATCGACGAATACAAAATGCCAGATCGAATAAGTTTAAAATTAAATGTGATAGCAATGGATCAAAGTGATGGTACGAAATATATATTTGAATATATATATATATATATATATATATATATATATATATATATATATATATATATATATATATATATATATATATATATGTGATGATTAAACTTCTTGGATACGAACCAATATCGAGATGTGTCGAGATCGAGATGAGATGTGTATATATATATATATATATATATATATATATATATATATATATATATGTTATATTTATACATAGAGAGAAAGATAAATCAATAGATAATACATTCAGTCAAATTAATAATACATCCAAAAACTTTTATCGTTTTTAATCGTAGGTTATCAAAAGATAGTATTCGATATCAATAGATTGTAACATCATTCGTTTCTCTACGTATTGCAGTATCTATTCTCTCTCTCTCTCTCTCTCTCTCTCTCTCTCTCTCTCTCTCTCTCTCAAACGTCATCTTTTCTCTCTTTCTATCGTTCTGAATTATTCATCACAATTCATTTGAGATTACGTTCAACTAAGCACCAGATATGCGACATCATATTATGTTTGCTTTGAAAGATTCAATGAGAATTACTTTCATGGTTTCTCATTGGGGAGTAACTTAATTTCTCTTTTTTATCGCTGATTCTGATTTCTTCTTAAGGGAGTGATTCGATGAGTGTTAGCGAAGATTCCCATCCTACTCTCACGGAGCTTTGTCTGTGTTTTTGTTTGTTTGTTTGTTTGTTTGTTTGTGGGCACTGCACAGGTCGCAGGGTTTGACCGATCGACATGAAACTTTTTCTGTTCAGGCAAACTTGTCCAACTTGGGGCCCATAGTAACAATAATAAAAATGTGTTGATTGAGCTAATTGATCAATTGCAGTACAAAAATAACAATGATAACCAAGGGTTAAAACAAGCTAATCCACTAATTATCGCTTGATCAACAAATTATTATTCGTAAAATGGGCCCTTAGAACTGTATAGTTTTTGGGTCAAATAGGTTGGACCATTTTTGAGAAACATCACCTCAAATTTTCTAAAAACCTCATAAGATTTGGTTTGAGGGAAAAAGTTGAGAAATAAAATCTCTCCAAAATGATTCGAATTTTCCTCAAATGTAAACACGGAAATAATAGACATTATTAAAAATTTGTGTGCAATTCGGACCAGCCGTTTCGAAGAAATATTTTCAGAAATGTTTTTCATCCATCAATTAGATAGAACTGATCTGCCAGAAAAATGAATCAGTGATAGATTCACGGCTTCCCAGATACTATAGTAACCAAATTGAGTATATTTTATTTGCATCAAGGTGAGTATAGAGTTTTCGATTAGACTTTTAAGATTATAAGACGAGCTTCAGCGAAGATTCAATTTGACATACTGAAAAACATTGGTGTTCGTTTTCATGTTTTTTTTAAATGTTTTTTGTCTGTTCTATACATGTAAAACAGCTACAGCTATCTATTTCAAACTTTTTTTCAATATGGTTCCACATATAACTCAGATCTGTATAGTTTCGTGGCATTATCGGTGGTACACGGCAGAAAAAAAAAGAAAATATTTTTATTTTCCAAAGAAAATGCAATTTTTCAAGAAGTTAAATTACATTTTGAAACATTTTTCTGGATATTCTCAGCTTCATAGGGTCAGCCATTTTGAAGAAAAAACATATAAAATGTGCTAAATTGGTACCACTCGAAGCAGTTTTCACCCATTTCCACCCAAACTATTACTATCCACTCGTCTAACAACGCATATATGGCGTTTTCCCAGTAGCAAAAAAATGTTGCAGTGTTAGATCCACGGCTCCTTGGATTCTTTGGTATCGAATGAAGTTCATTTTATATGATCAAGGTGTATAAAGTCTTCGATTATACTCTATAGACATCTCGCTCATCACACAACGCATATTCTGCGTTTGCCTAGTACATAGAGATGATATTCCCCCTAAATGGAATTAAGCAGTTTCAGCACAATATGTATATAAATGGAAATTCGCTACGATATTTTATGTGTAGAGATGAAGTTACAAATGTTCCACTGTGTCTATAAAACCCATCTAATAACCCCACCAGAACATCTCTGAGTTCAAGAACGATCGCATCTGATTGGCTAATACTTTCTCTCTAGGATCTGTAGAGACTCTTCAATTCCAACCGAAAGTCATTTGCATTGCAAACTTGTGTAAAAAACAATAACTGGCAGACTTTTGATCGAGTTAGGAATCCAGAAGACCGATAATCAAATCAACAATCAAGTTCGATGTGAAACACGGCCGTCTGGAAGTGAACACTTTTGATTGGTTCGTTCAGCGCCATCTTGTTATTCCAGCCAATCACAGACAACGAGAAGCAAACCATACTGTTACCATCCAGTATCTTAGGATACCAGTAATCTAAGGGCCATATAAATATATACAATGAATAGGTATACCGGTATATACATATATATATATATATATATATTATATATATATATTATATATATAATATATATATATAATATATAATATATATATATATATTTATATATATATATATATATATATGTACGTTTTTTGTCAAAATCATAAAAATGTGACCCAATCTGGGACTTGAACCCAGGACCTCTTGGTTTGTACCCAATTACTCTACCAACTGAGCTAATTGACCACCTAGATTCAAGTCGAATATCCGACACACTCATATGATTTGACATTGTTTGAGAAACGACTCTCTTGGGCTTTGTCTTTTTACAGATCAACAGATTCCAAGGTGTAACGATTAGACGTTACCACAGGTCCTTTGTTTCTCTTTTAACCATCATATATATATATATATATATATATATATATATATATATATATATATATATATATATATATATATATATATATATATATATTTATATATATATAATATATATATATTTTTATATATCTATTTATATCTCTCTCTCTCTATATATATATATATATATATATATTCATATATATATATATATTTATATATATGTATCCTACATTTGAATCAGACTTCGAGTGAGGCCTACAGGGAGTGTTAGAGGTCAATCTGGGGTCACACTGTTTCGTCGGTTCTCGTCAGCTATGATGTAGCCAGGGTTGTTGCTATGACGTAGTACACTTCTCTGCCACCCTGTACTCATTACTCGAACTGTGCTCCGGAGAGTGATATGCGGGTGGTATGAAATAGGGGGCTGTAATGAGGGAGGTCGGTAATAAGGCGCATGAGATTCATTATGACATTTCCATGCACACTGCTGTTATAATGATGGATAGAGAGAGATAGAGAGAGAGAGATAGGGGGAAAGAGAGAGAGAGAGAGAGAGAGGGAGTGCGGAGAAGAGAGAGAATAGGAGAGAGAGAAGAGGGTAGTGAGAGAGAGAAGAGGAGAGGAGAGAGAGAGAAAGGCAGAGAGAGAGTGAGAGAGTCAGAGGAGAGAGAGAGAGAGAGAGAGAGAGAGAGAGAGAGAGAGAGAGAGAGAGAGAGAGAAAGGCAGAGAGAGTGAGAGAGAGAGAGAGAGAGAGAGATAGAGTTATAGAGAGTTAAGCTGTTCAGAATAATGATTTGCAAATGAGTGTAATTGTTGGTGTGTAGGGAATAGTTGAACAATTTCAACGTTTTGCTGTATTATAATTACAGTTCTGTATTCTCTGATTTCCTCTCAATACTCATCCAGTTCAAGTCAAGTGCAGCCTTTCATATCAGGTTCAACGAGGACGCAGCGTTGTGCTAACCGAGATCTATTGGCCTTGGTGAATAATTGACGAGATCAAGGTTTCCTTGACAATGGGTGGGAATGATGGCGGGAAGGAAACAGTCATAGTGTATAACTGACCAAGGGTATGAGGTTAATTGATCAGACGGTTTACTTCTGAAAAATTTGAAAAATTTGAAAATTTTGAAAATTTCAAAAATTTTAGTGAGAATAACCCGAGGGAAAATTACTTGGTAAACCAAAATTATCCAAAAGTTCTGAATTTTTTTCTGAATTCAATACAAACTATCATGAACATTCTTCGTGGATCTCACGATGATTGAATAAGAATTACCGATGAGAAAACGATGAAATTGTTTATATCATCGAATATCAGGGCCGGAAATGCGTGGCGAAAATGTCAGAGCTCATATACGATACACCATGTTAAACTATACGGAAAAGTCAGGACAAAACGGAGATATGTAGTTTTCCATTTGTCTTCGAACTTTTTTCGAATATTGGTATCACACCAGAATAGGTTGGGATTGTTTTTCAGAGAAATCGGTTGAACGGTTTCTCCGGGACAAATTTGAAAGTTTAGTAAATCCCCATAAGAATAACCCATGGGGGAAAATACTTGAAAACGAACATTTTTTAAAAGCTTTCAAATTCATACAGAATATGAAAACAACTATCATACACATTTTCAATAATTTGTGCAACAATCGGATGAGATATAACGAAGAAAACGCAATAAAAGTATACATTACATCAAATATCAGGATCAAAACATGTAATGCAAAGTGTATATGCGACAGGTTGCTCTATAAATAGCAACAAGTTGCAGGTAAGGTTTTCCAGCGTTTGAAGTGGTCCAAGGTCTGTAGATGTAGATTAAGCTGACACAATATTCTGTATTCCACATTCTCCTGCTCATAAGTCTTCTCACTACGCTCATACAGCAATTGCCATCAAGATGAGCGTAGCGAAGACTCCCATTCCAGTCACAAAACAAATTGTTTGTTTTTTCTGTTTTTTGGGGGAAATTTTGTAAGCTGCCCACAGGTCAGGAAAAGTGACCAATCAACTGAGAACTTTCTCCGAATACTGGTTTCACACCAGAATTTATATATATATATATATATATATATATATATATATATATATATATATACCCCGTGTGTGGATAATGTAGTTTCCTTCACTCACCGACCGAGTGAACCATGCCCGTGGTGACCATGGCAACAACCACGGCTCCCTTGACACGATGCCACGACCTACCAGCAGACATTTCTACACACCATGGAGGCGATGTTTCGATCACTTACCTGGGAACAAAGAGAAAGAACATTGTCAGTTAGGATGTTATATTTAATACATTTCTACTTTCGATAGGTCCAAGGTAATGAGGATGAGAAGTAAGGATCGTTCAGATGAGGCTCTACAACGACGATATGATAGGCCTAATCTGAAAGAACATAATGGGGATTAGTCAACTGTATTAAAACCACTGATCTATATACACATGGATAGCGTAAAGTAGCGAACTGGCAGTAAGCGAGTGGAGCCGATAGAAAGCCTATGCAATGCCTTCTATATTATAAAATATGGAAGGCCTTCACCTATGGGGCTGATCAGTCGCCTAGATGGATCTTCTCATAAACGTATAACCTGAGTGAAGCTAGCCAGTCGGCCATCTTGTACCTGCAGCCAACCTGCAGCTATTACGCTATACCCGTATACCAACCTATGAGTGGATTTTTGTTTTCAAGCTACTTCAGTTAAAACAGGGAATAAAGCTGATATTGTTTACTGGGGCCAGAAATAATTACTAGAATACTAGAAATAATCAGCAAAATTATATTCGCCCCATTACAGATTTTACTGTAGAATTCCTACTGCAATCTGACAGACTTACGCGCTGATGCAAAGCTAACCTTATCTTTGACCAAAGCTCATCACTACCGTGGCCGTAGACAAGGAGAGATCGCAGTGGTCATCTCGGGTCACGTCGACCCCATGATCCATAGACAGCTGGCAGACATATTAGGCCTAGTACACTAATCTTTTAGCTTCAGGCTTCTCTCACTGCATACGCTATCCATGTGTATAGAGATTATAGTTACTAATTATACCACATAACCCAAATAAACGACCAACTATACTAAAAACTGTCTGACCCAAACTTATATTCCTTCGGCAACCTGTACATAAGTGGAACAGGAGGTTTTTGCTCCTCCCCTTCACAAATTGTCACCACTGATTGAATGTTCTAAAAGTCTCTGATGATGGATAGAGTTTAGTGGGTAAAGTTTGTGTTCAATGCCATTTCTAAATGAACCTCCCATTTTACTTAACTGTACAGGTTGCTTAAGAAGTAGAAGTTCAGGTCAGTTGGATTTAGTACAGTTGATTTCTAGACAGTTAGGGTGGATTGCAAGAACGAAGTTTTTAAACCCCGGTTTACTTTAGACGCCGTCTAAGTACAAAATAGTATTGCAGAGGCATATGTAATTTTGTACTTAGACGGCGTCTAAAGTAGGCCGGGGTTTAAACTTCGTTCTTGCAATCCACCCTCAGGTTTCAGTATTGTTAGTACCTCCTCAAACATATCAGGAAACATGCTTCCATTTCATATCAGGTTTCTAATGGATTCAGATCAGGTCTATATATGGAGCGATTGATGAACTCAGGATATTAATAACTATACAATAATTTTAACCACTACTTTTAATATTAATTATATCCAGCAGAAAAGCCATCAGCCACCGGAAGAGTGAGATTTGGCGTCGTGAATACTTTCTTAACACTTATTCATGTACCTATCTTCCGAAGCTGTTATTCTCAAATATATAAATAAATGAATATTCAGTTAGACTCCTAGTTGTGCTAGAGGCAAAATTCCTCATTTCTTCGTTGAGTTGTGTAAAATATTTAACCTTTGTAATAGTTTCATTTATTCTGTTGTTCTTTCAGCCTTGAGAGGTGCATTTCAATTTTCAGATACCATTTAAATAGTTTGAATAATTAATTCAATGTTTGGCGATATTTTTTTTATATTTCATTTTTCTTTATATAAATAAGTGATCAACTACAAAATTATCTTTTCTATAGACTTAAGCTCAATATATTTTTTTGTACCAACCACTAATTTGTCATATTCTCTGTTATTCTGTATCTGATGGAAAATTATTAACCTTCATTGTAAAGTCGGTCTCCATTTTTTATTAATACAGTATATATATATATATATATATATATATATATATATATAATATACATGTATATATATATATATATATATATATATATATATATATATATATATATATATATATTAAAGTTTTCTTTAGGATAATGCCGCTTACTTATATATATATATATATATATATATATATATATATATATATATATATTTAGTACATATATGATATGACTGGCTAAAACAGACTTTAAGGACGAAAATAGACTGAGAGATTAGGATGGATTAGAAATATAGAGATTAGTAAAATGAACAAATCGACAATTTGTACGACCAAAAAAGTTGCATCATCATAATAAACTTTATTTCATGTTTCGTCATCTTTTGTTCCTAATCTCATTTTATTTTCCACTTATTTCGAATTGTTATATATAGTCAACTTTTCATCACAAATCAACCACAAACTTGGTTATAACATTCCAGCAACATTACAAAATGGAGAACTGAATTCTTTTTGAACAAAAACGTTAGAAATAAAATTTTAAAATAATATCAAGCCAGAAAATAACTCATATTAATTTGATATATTGTAACAATATATCTTTCGTGTCTTATTTGGAATGTAACCACATTCCTTTCGTTTCTTTTCAGAAAAAGTGTGCCACATTTGTATCGTAAGTCTGCCGTATAAGTGATCGCTTAACCCAACTTTCTGAAATTTAATTTGCTATTTACGAATATAGGAAATATATGAATTAATATACCCCAAAAATGGATATGTGAATATAAATCGTATGGCTCTTTTTGTAAATGGAATTTCATATTTCCAAGTTAAGAGCACGTTAAATTATTCACGAATATTTCATTATATTCGTTGGTATCGAATCAGATATATTTTACACTAGGAAAACGCCATATATGCGTTGTAAGACGAGCGGATAGTAACAGTATTGGTAAAAAAGGGTAAAAACTGCTTCGAGTGGTACCAATTTGGTACATTTTATGTTTTTTCTTCAAAATGGATGACCCGATCAAGCTGAAATTTTTTAGAAATGTGTACCAAAATGTAATTCAACTTCACTCGAAATTTCATTTTTTTGGAAAATAAAAATATTTTCTTTTTTTTTTCGCCATGCTATTCTAATGGCAGTTTTTGAAATTTCTTGAATTCGTAGAAAAAAGTTACTCCCCGATAATGCCACAAAACTATACAGATCTAAGTTAGATGAGGAAACATATTGAAAAAAAGTTTGAGGTTGATTGATGTAGCCGTTTGACCTGTGGAGAACCGAAAAAACAACATAAAAAAAAAAAAAAACATAAAAACGAACACCAATTTTTTTCAGTATGTCAAATTGAATCCTCGCTAAAGCTCGTCTAATGACTAGGAATACGCAGAATGTGCGTTGTGAGATGAGCGTAGAAATATGGAAAAATATTCTTGCAGCTCACTCTACAATACTGCAACTTGTTGCTATTCATAGAGCAACCTGTCGCATATACACTTTGCATTACATGTTTTGATCCTGATATGCGATGAAATGTATACCTCTATTGCGTTTTTTTCGTTGTACCTCATCCGATTGTTGTACAAATTGTCGAAAATGTGTATGATAGTTGTTCTCATATCCTGTATGAATTTGAAAGGTTTTGAAAAAATTTCGTTTTCCAAGTATTTCTCCCTGGGTTATTCTTATAGGGACTTTCAAAACCCGTTCAACCGATTTTTCTGAAAAACAATTCCAACCTATTCTGGTGTGATACCAATATTCAGAAAATATTTACAGTCGTTTTGTGAATGTTCCTGACCTGTATGCCACGTACAAAATTACAAAAAAAAAACTTGAAAACGAAGCCCATTTTCTTTCAGAATGTGAAATGGAAGTCTCCGCTACGCTCATCTAATCAAAATGTTCGGAGTTTTCAATTATAATTAGACGAGCTTCAGCGAGGATTCAATTTGACATACTGAAAAAAATTGGTGTTCGTTTCTGAGTTTTTTTTTTTTTTTTTTTTATATATTTCTGTCGGTTCTCCACAGGTCAAACAGCTACAGCTATCAACTTCAAACTTTTTTTCAATATGGTTCCTCATCCAACTTAGATCTGTATAGTTTTGTGGCATTATCGGGTGGTAACTTTTTTTTATGAATTTTAAAAATACCAAAAATACCCATTAGAATAACATGGCGGAAAAAAATATATATATTTTCATTTTCCCAAAAAAATAAAATTTTGCGGGAAGTTGAATTACATTTTGATACACATCTCTAAAAAATTTCAGCTTGATCGGGTCAGCCATTTTGAAGTTAAAACAGTAAATGTGCTAAATTGGTATACCACTCGAAGCAGTTTTTATTCATTTTTACCCATACCATTACTATCCGCTCGTCATACAACGCATATATGGCGTTTTCATGGTTTATATAGACATCTCACTCATCTTACAACACATATTCTGCGTTTGCTTAGTATTTGACAATTCAAGGTGCATATATCTTCCCATTACATTTCATATTAACTATGTCTCCATAGCTCATCCAACAACGTAGTCTACGTTATGTTCTCATGGTAAACAAAATACATCTCTTATCAAGCTTATTAGATGAGCGTAGCGAAGATTTTCACTCAAGTCTTACGGAGCTTTGTCTGTGCGTTTTTTTTTTGTAAACACTGCACAGGTCGCAGGGTTTGACCGATCGACATGAAACTTTTTTTTTATATGCAAACTTATCCAACTTAGAACTGTATAGTTTTGAGGTCTAATCGGTTGGACCATTTTTGAGAAACATCATAAGGAAGTTTCTAAACACCCCCTAAGCTTTGGCTGAGCGGAAAAAATTGAAAAATTAAATCTCTTCAATATGATTCAAATTTTTCACAAATGTGAACACAAGAATAATATTAATGAATAAAAATTTGGTTTTATATTCGGACTAGCCGTTTTGGAGAAAATAATATAATAAATGTATTTTATTCATCGAAAAGATCGAAATATTAGTTGAAAAATGTTGCATTGTCGAAGTCACGGCTTTCTAGATTCATTGACATCGGATGAAGTTCATTTCAAATGATCAAGGTTTGTAGAGTTTTCACTTATTCATTATATAGACATCTCGCTCATCACACAACGCACATCCTGCGTTTGCCTAGTTATAATTTATATAGACATCTCACTCACCTTACAACACATATTCTGCGTTTGCCTAGTATTTGACATTTCAAAATGCATATATATCTTCCCATTACATTTCATATCAATAATGTCTCCATAGCTCATCCAACAACGTACGTTATGTTCTCATGGTAAACACAATACATCTCTTATCAAGCTTATGTTAATATGACGCTTTAAAACAGCTTTGTTCAGCTTTAATCTATTTGCTAATGCCTCCTGTGAATCCCCGAGCTCTGCTGCCACGTGATCAGAACACTGAAATCACGGCCTTCTAGCTTTTAATAACAACAACTCACAGCCTGCTGGTTAATAAAAACAAGACGCTTTTTATTTGTCTGTTCTCTATGTTAATTTATATTGGTTGTAGCGCCTTATGCGCTTAATAACTGCTTTATTTACACACAAATTCTCATTTCAATATTCATTTTTGAATTTCTCTCTCTCTAAATCTCTCTCCCTCTCTCTCTCTCCCCACACCTCCCCCCCCCCCCCCCCCCCCCTCTCTCTCTCTCTCCCTCTCTCTCTATATATATTTCTTTCTCTCTCTCTCTCTCTCTCCCTCCTTCTCCAACTCTCTCTCTTTCTTTCTCTCTCTCTCCGATTTCAACTCTCTCTCTCTCTTTCTTCCCCCCTCTCTCTCTCTCTCTCTCTCTCTCTCTCTCTCTTTCTCTTTCTCTCTCTCTCTCTCAATGAAGAAAACTTCAGATCCTCAAACTGTGATAATTATCAAAAAATGTGTAATAAATATTGTGTATTATTATCTTATTGCTAAAATGTGATTGTGTATATTTTTGTATGTAATTCAATTCCATTCTATTGTTTCATCATTCTGTGAAATAAGTGTCATTGATTATTGTTTGCTTAACGATCCCACCAACAGCTAGGTTATACGTGGGTACGAATGAGCGGATGATGATGAAACTATGGAGTGATGATAGGTGAAAGAAAGTTCACAAAAACCCATGCTTTATGTGGGACTCGAACCCACGCCCAACGGTGACTTCAGTTTATGAAGCGTACCTCAGCTGACTGAGCTACCGAGGGTGGCATATATTGTTGTACTGACTATCTCGTATCATGTATTCTTCTATTACATTCTATTCTCAATTCTAATCTCTTCCCAGGGGATCCTAATCCTGTATCATGTCTTCCTCCTCCTCTGATCCCGTGCTATTGCCACGGGAAGACGGGGTGTCGGTAAGGCAGGTTACTGTATGCGCGGCACGTACGGCATGTCACGACCACATGACACCAGGGTCACGTGATGCGATGACGTCATAATGCGGCGTGATGATTGGACGAGAGATGTGATATGGGCGACACGTTCAGTGTGAACGTGTTTCACTTATCTCACGACACAAAGATTGAATTATTCATAATTCTTCTGATGGATAAGAATCTTGATAAGTTGAGATGTTTTTTTTTTGAAATTCATTTGAATATTTATTTTCATTCTTTCAATATATTTGAAGGATGGATAAGTTGGATGAGTTTCTATATTTTATATTGATAAGAAA
>OU015475.1:8139156-8154156 GCA_907164805.1 Brachyptera putata
GCCGCCAAAACGGTTGCCACACGGACACAGTATAACAAAATGTATAAAAAACAATGCATTATTTTAAAGAAAATAAGATGAAGAATTAATAATGTGAAAGTAATAAGAGGTATAAAACAAAAGAACAAACGGGAATATAAATTGATAACACTAAATTATTAATAGAAAATTAAATGATATGTTGGCCGTATAAATGGTTTCGTAAAATGGTAATAGATCCTCTCAAAGCTAATAAACTTAATGGTATATCCTTTATTTATTAATTTTATATCAAAAATTGAAAAATTAAACTTACCTAAAATACACCTATATTATATTTAATTTCCTTTTAATTTCCTTCTACTTAAAAAAACTGCCTTCTCTCTCTCGGGGAAACGTAATGAACACTCGGTACGAATAGAAACCCCTAAAAAAAGCGGTCTTATTTGGCTTTGTATTTTTTATGTTGGGTTTTTTTTAAACAGCCGGTCGAAATTTTTACCGATCGAAAAACATTCCTGGACACGCAGATATCCCCCTCATATTAAATTTTTTTAGAAACCCTTTCAAAAATTTCCCAGAAACTCGTAAAAAGCCGGCAAAATTTGAAAAATAAGTTTGCCCAAAAAAATTAATTTGGGAAAACAAAACAAGTGGCACAAAAATGAAGGGCCCAAAAAAACAAATTTTAATTTTTAACATTTTGCCAAATATTTTGGAACGAATGTTTTATAAAGTAATTTTTCATCGAAAAGGAAATAAAAAGCAGAAAAGGGTTGCGTTTAATTACCCCCCCCCCTGATTCGACTTTTAAACGAATTAGTCTTTTTATTGCTACAGGTTTAGAGTCTCTTTTTTACTTCAACAACCATCATTCTCTTGGATTTCGTGAAGTTTTTTTAATATTTTTATATAATATTTATATATAAAAATATAATATTTTTAATAATAAATAATATATATATGGGTGTTTTTTGATGACGGATTGTCATAGACCGAAACCCGGGCCCCCCGATTCCGGTCCGGCTTCCCCGGGGCTACCCAGATATTACTCTTTGTTGGCATACTTAATACGAAACCCCTTTTGGGGGGAGCCCTAAGAGGGTTAAAACACCCCGGGTAAAGAAAACGTTTAAAACAGGTCCTTGTGTCACTTTTCCCGGTTGATTCCTGGGCGAGATTCTTTTCACTGCTAAAATTTTACTATCTCGATTGGTTTCGTATCCAAAATAGTTCAAGATATATATATTTATATATCTATATAATTAATTTTTAAAATTTTATATATTATTTATTATTAATTAATATTATATATATATATATATATATATTGTATTGATTGTTCCTTATTCAAAAAACGACTTGATTTAAGTCTAGGAATAAAAAAAACAGGCCTATATAAGGGGCTGAAATAAATTTTTAAATGAAAATTCAAAGACACTCCCCCCTTTTAAAATCAAATTATAACTATGGCTCTTGGTCTAAATAAACCCCTAAACAGGGCCCCAATAACGCTCATCCCCCCCGCCATACTCAGCGTATCATAAAAAACCGTTATCTAAAACCGTTTTTCTAAACCTTTTATTTAAAAATCACCCCAAAACTTTAAAAGCCCAAAATAGCCCTTAAAAAAAAACTGAAAAACAAACACCATCTCTTCATTAGTCAATTGACTCCGTCGCCTCAAAGCTCGTCTAATACCGCATGAATTTGTGAGCAACGGATTTTGTCAACACTTTTGAGTATGTACCATGAGGGAAAGAAATTAGTTCGTAGATTTGGTTATTTATTAATTTTTATTCATCCATTTATTTCCTGGTTTGTCAAGATGAGTGAATATGCATGAACCAACCAATAGGTCATAAGATACAAAATCAGAAAAATCATATAATCATATATGAAAACAATAACACATGATATCAGAGAAACCGGCACATGCAGCGCAGTGGTTAACGCGCTCGCTTCATGTGATCCGGGAAGCGAGGGGAATTTCGAACCCTGTTCGATCCCCGCCGCCGACCATCTTTACAGGGGTCTTTCATGGTTTCTCTCTGTAGTCTAGGCTTTACCAGATGATACTGATATTCGTCGAGATATTTTGCAAGACCTTTTCTTGCCACCCCCTTGGCCAAAAGTTGGAGCAATACCCCCCTGCCCCCACAATATACCCACAATGTGTCATTATTTGATTTTATGCATCGCGGAAAAGGAAAAGAAAGTTAAAAACATATATATATATATATATATATATATATATATACTATATTATATATATATATATAGATATATATCTTCTATTATATATAAGATATATATATATATATATATATATATATATATAATATATATATTATTAGATATATATTATATATAAATATATATATTAGATATATAGACATAGATCATACTATATTCTAAAATTCTATATAGGTATATATATATAATATATTATATATGTATACATAGAATATATATATATATTATATATATATATATATGATAATAATTTCTTTATTTCCGAAACTTTTTACAGTTTTGTACCCTTTAGGATAAATCCTATTAAGGGTGTTTGGAAAGTAATATGAATATATACATTGAAAACATTATACACATTATATACATAAATATATATCCTCCATCGGGGAGATAATATGATCATCCGTGTTATTCCCCCATCATAATGCTCACATCTCATATCGTTCACAAATTAACACTTTAAACAACTGATATTCCATCTAACCTACTCCCATGAGCTACCATTGTTCACTGGTACGGTATTCATCAACAACGCAAGATGATTAAATGTGAAAACCATATTCTATAAAGTAGTTTATTCTCGTAGCAATATCGTAATGGTGTTGTTTCAAATCCACATACTTTAGAAATGGAAACAATCAACCCCAACTCGGTACGGTAAATGATGTTTTATGGAAATTGCTTCCATTTCGAGTGGAATTGGAAACAAAAACTAGATTATTGAATGGAGTAGGGAATGTACTGAATGTGGAACAGTTAACAATATGACAACACTGTTTTCAACTTGCTAATTGTAACTGTTGAGATATTCCCAGCATGGCACCATGGTGGTGGAAAAAGTATATTTGTTCTGATGTGCTGGATAGGCCTATATGTACGAACATATACACATACACGATATAGGGGCCTATATATATATATATATATATATATATATATATATATATATATATATATATATATATATATATATATATAATATATATAGATAGATGAGTACATGGCTTTCTGTTGAAACGTACAGCACGCGATTGTTGATAGGACGGGTATTATTATCACTGAAAAATACCTCCTCGTCGGGGAATCGAACCCCGGACCTTATGTTTGATACACATATGCTCTTACCGACTGAGCTAACGAGGGGAGTATCTTCCAATGATATTAATGTGTGTGTAATGGTACAGATGGAGGTTGAGGGGTAGAGATACGGTCTACACATTTAAGAACATATATATATATATATATATATATATATATATATATATATATATATATATATATATGTGTGTGTTTCTTCTTCATGAGACGACTTAATTATCCATTAATATTCATTTTTCAACATATAGGCCTATATATTTCATATATATATATATATATATATATATATGCCGATAGATACGGTATGACTTTCCTATAAATATGTTCAAATGGATGTTGTTCCAACGATTCCCGTCCATCTTCAGAACTCCACGACTTCCCATCTTCTACAGCGGCCCGAACATCTCAATCCAACCAGCCACAAGTACTCGACAAACATCTCTGGTCTCGATCGTCCGTCTCTCGTACCACTCAGCACTAGCGCCCGGCTGTGTCGACCCGGACATCACAACTAGGTCAGCTAACCCCTCTCTCACCCCCCAGGCACGTGATGGTGTGTTATAGCGGGCTTGACGCTGAGCCGGGATAAGAACCGAGGACCGTTATTCAGTAGGATATGAGAACCTCTCAAGAGGTGATGGGGTGGTGGGGGGGGGGGGGGTGAAGGGGTAGTTGTGGGACTAGTGAGGACTGGATTCATTCCGATAGTGTAGTTAATGATTGTCACTTGCACAATTTGAGTATGTTTATTCATTCGATCATTCTACATATATATATATATATATATATATATATATGTATATATATATATATATATATATAGATATATATATATATATATATATATATATATATATATATATATATATATATATGTATATATATATTTATATATATATATATATGTGTATATATATATATATATATAGGCCTATATATACATATATTTCATCCTGTTTTCTGCTTCAACTTGTATTATTTGATTAATAGAACTCAGATGAATCAGTGTTTCATTCGAGTTTTATTGAAAAAATAATACAAGTTACCGCAAAAGACACGGCATCACCACCTATGTTAAACCGACGGACGTTTATATGATGTGTTATCTCTGAACAAGTTTTAATAATTGTTCAAACTGTTTAAACAGACATCCTTCAAACTTGGCTCTGTATCAACAAATCATATGTGATTAGTAGAATATTACGAATAAAACAATAATAATTTATGAATCATAAAAGTGATTTCTCTGTATTTCAATAACTTCTTTTCGAGAGGGTAGGGGGAGGGGAGGGGGGGCCTAGGTGCGTCCTCGTGCAGACTTTTTTTTATTATTTTTATCTTTTTTGTACATACAAAAATACACATGACAGTAAAAAAATCCACAGACTTGACTGTGGGAGATACAAAGAATATTATAATCTGTATTTTTTTAATTTTCATGTTGAATTTAAGAAGAAGGTGATCTAGAAAATGTAAATTCCAATGTAAGTTCCGAAAGAAAGTTCGAAATTATTCGGGAACAATGTCTTTGTGACAATTCCACGATCATTTCTCTCTTTTTCCAATACCTTCACTAACATTCATGTAAGTGCTTATTAACTAGGGCAAAAACATGTCGCCCTGAGTTTATCAGACATCGACCTTTTCCCTCTACTACTCCTCTGCCTGATTTACCTCTTCTTCCTATTTCCCTTCCATATCGAATCTCAAATTTTCCAATATTATTAAAAATAATAAAAAAAACTCCCGCCATATTCCATTATACGACATCTCAGCAGCACCTCGTCTGACCTTGTCTCTTCTATCCTCTGGTATTCCCCTCGGGTCCTTTCCCGCGGTTTATCCATGCTTATGACGCGACAGCATGTAGTGACCTATAAACTGTCCTGTCGCTGCCATCTAAAGACCTTGCTGGCGGGTTCAAGTGGGAGGGGAGGGGAGGTCATAGGGGTCACCCCGCTGGGAAATCTCTCTGTCCAATACAGATGGCAATTTATATATTGTATATCAGTGGGCCGTATCGAATCAATGTGGCCGTGATAATATGTTTGTGTTGGACTCCAAGTTGCTGTGACGTGGTCAATGTGGCAGTGAACGATGACGTACGATATATGAGCTTTCTAGATCGCTGTTTTGGTGATAGATTTGGCGGTAAAAGTAATGACAAAATGGCGGATGGAGAAATGTGATAAATCTGTCATGAAATGGCGTTTTTACAATTGGAATGAATTTTTTTTTTTTATTGGTTGGCTGAATTTCATTCTTTGTATCGCAATAAATATGTTCGAACTATATTCGGTAGAGAATAAATAGATGTATTGTCTATCTTACCGTATTTTTCCAACTCTTTTCCGACTTTTCTACAGTAATAGTGCACCGAGAACGGAACAATAATTTATTCCGAGACATTTTTTCCCAATTGAGATGAGGATATAAGTTTCAAGTTACCGTACTTCAAATTTGATTATACTAAAAAAATGCCATATATGCGTTGTTAGACGAGCGGATAGTAATAGTATGGGTAAAAATGGTTAAAAATGGGTAAAAACTGCTTCGAGTGGCACCAATTCAACACATTTTATGTATTTTCTTGAAAATGGCTGACCCGATCAAGCTGAAATATTTTAGAAATGTGTAAGAAAATGTAATTCAACTTCACGAAAAAATTCATTTTATTGTAGTATATATTGTTTTTTTCCGTCATGTTATTCTAAAGAGTATATTTGAAATTTCTAAAATTCGTGAGAAAAAAGTTACCCCCGATATCGCCACAAAACTATACAGATCTAAGTTAGATGAGGAACCATATTTGAAACAAGTTTGAAGTTGATAGCTGTAGCCGTTTGACCTGTGGAGAACCGACAAAAAAATATTAAAATAAAAAAAACATCAAAACGGACACAAATTTTTTTCAGTTTGTCAAATTGAATCCTCGCTAAAGCTCGTCTAATTATGTCAACTTATCAACATCAACATCATTATTACCGGCACATACAGCGCAGTGGTTAACGCGTTCGCGTCATGTGACCCGGGAGTCGAGGGGAGTTATTCATCAATAAATTTTTCGAACTAATGAACGGTTCAAACATGAATTTGAACATCAATTGATTATATGAGGACCAATTCATACAACATTGGGCAATCATTCGTTCATTTGTCCTTCAGGACCCGGCTCTTCTTATGAGTCGTGACGTAGACTGTTTCGATTCTGTTTATGTTTCCATACAGAATCCGTCATGCCTAGGTAATGGCTCATAGTCTCTGAAGGACAAAAAAATCAGTTTTATTTTGTTGAATTGTGATGATGATTTCTAGTTCTCTCTAAAATTGAGGAATTGAATATCTTCATGATGGATTGAAAACTAGTTACACGTATGTTATGTCGTCCAATAACTCCTGGAATGTACAGTACACTTGGTCGTGTCATGTTCCCGCCACGCACACTAGATCCTACTTGACGAGGGTACTGACATATTGTCCATACAGGCACACTGTCGTCCAACTAGCGTCCAGACAGCGTCCTCCTAGCACCCAGCCTGTCAGAACACGTCCAACCAGTGTCCAGGCGCTGTCAAACTGTTGCCAACTTGCCACGCGTGACGACGCTAACTATCCTTCACACTGACGTGCGCTAGCGGCAACAAGTAGCGTATTTACCAGCGAGTAGTTGGCAACGATATGCTTCTGGAACGTTATGAATTAGCCACTTGGAATATGATTTATTGATGATGGAATTAGACGTCATTTATGTGTTTGGAAGTAGATCTATTTCAGTTAAAATAAGTTATGTGTTGTTTTACCATATAATAAATCTCACTCTCTCCCTTTCCATTTTTTCTCTCTCTTTCTTTCTCTTTCTCTTTCTCTCTCCGTCTCTCTGTCTGTCTGTCTCTCTCTCTTTCTCTCTCTGTCTCTCTGTCTGTCTGTCTCTCTCTCTTTCTCTCTCTCTCTCTTTCTCTTCTCTACTCTCGCGACTCTCTCTCTCTCTCTCTCTCTCTCTCTCTCTCTTTCTCTTTCTCTCTCTCTCTCGCACAGTACAAACAGTACAATATAATACTGGTAATATATCAAATGAATACTAATTGGGTCAACTGACTCAAACATATCGATTACATTCTGTTTGTGAAAAAACTATATTGATCCGAATTTAATTAATTAAACAACAAAGGTATTTAGAGGCCTTTCTGGCTATTGTAGATGTCATTGACTAACAAGAGTTGGTAGAAGAAAAACAACCAACGTGTTTCAATGATATATTCTCAAACATCACGCTGGGATTCGGAACTGATTTCATTATTTCAAAAGTTATAAGTCTTTGTTTTTTACTTCTATCAATCCAGCTAAAGTGGAGTGCTATAAGCTTATATAAACTGAAAGAGAAAGCTTATGCGAAAGAGAGAGAGAGAGAGAGAGAGAGAGAGAGAGAGGAGAGAGAGAGAGAGAGAGAGAGAGAGGAGAGAGTGGGAGACAGAGAGAGGAAGAGAAAGAGGGAGAGAAAGAGATAGAGAGAGAGAAAGAGATGGAGATAGAGAGAGACAGAGAGAGAGAGAGGGAGAGGGAGAAAGAGGGAGGGAGGGAGAGCGAGAGAGAGAGAAGAGAGGGAGAGAGAGAGAGAAAGAAAAAGAGAGGGAGAGAGAGAGGGAAAATAATAGAGAGAGAGAGAGAGAGAGAGAAAGAAAGAGAGAGGGAGAGAGAGAGAGGGAAAATAATAGAGAGAGAGAGAGAGAAATAATAGAGAGAGAGAGAGAGAGAGAGAGAAAGAGAGAGAGAGAGAGAGAGGGAGAGAGAGAGAGAGAGAGAGGGAGAGAGAGAGAGAAAGAGAGGGAGAGAGAGAGAGAGAGAGAGGGAGAGAGA
Organism: Brachyptera putata; assembly: GCA_907164805.1. Classification (NCBI taxonomy): domain Eukaryota; kingdom Metazoa; phylum Arthropoda; class Insecta; order Plecoptera; family Taeniopterygidae; genus Brachyptera; species Brachyptera putata. Next base: position 8,147,344 of record OU015475.1, read on the forward strand.
GAGAGGGATAGAGAGGGTCAGAGAGAGCAAGAGAGAGAGAGAGAGAGATGGAGGGAGAGAGAAAGATGAGAAAAAGAGGAAGATAGATGCGTCAAGTGATATAATATTATTTATGACCGAATCTTTACAGCGCTCCGTTTAGTCGAGTGGCTGCTTCAACATGTAGAAGACACATTTCCAGTTGACGAATCAATTTAAAACGAAATAAATTCCTTCTGGCCTCACGTCGCTTGAGCTAGACGGAGGAGAGGATCACCCTCCCCTCCCATCCCCTCCCCCCCCCACCACACCGCCATGTCTCATTAGTCTGGGGCACTGCCTAAAATAACTGAAATATAATCGGTCCCAGGTTCGATTCCTGCATGACGTATACGGGTCTATATTATACAAATCATTGTATATGTATCACCTCCACATGCCACCCCAAATAACCTAGTCACGTTTGGGGTCATCACGCAAGTGATTTTAAAGCGAGATACTTGCAGTGCAGTGGTTAATGCGCTCGCTTCATGTGATACGGGAGGCGAGGGGAATTCGATCCCCGCCGCCGACCATCTTTACAGGGGTTATTCATGGTTTCCCTCTGTAGTCTAGGCTGATGCCGGGATGGTCCCCTCTACAATAATTCGGCCATGATGGAGACCGCTTTCCTTCTCCTTTTTTCCTTTTCCCCCCTAGCTCATCCTTTTTCCCATACCCCAAGAAAACCTTCATCTCATACAATCCAATCATCCTCTCATCAATCATCCATCCGAAACGCCATCATATCCAAGTTAACCCACCCCGCACAACCAGCAGCGCAGTGGTTAATGGATCGCTTCATGTGGATCCGGTAGGCGAGGGTAATTTATCGAAAAAACCCATTTCGATCGCCCCGCCGCCGACCATCTTTACATGGGTTTTCATGGTTTCCCCTCCTGTAGTCTAGTCTAATGCCGGGATGGTTCCTACAATGAGTCAGCCATGACCGCTTCCTTCCCACTATCCTTCCCATTACCCAAGTACCTTCATCTCATCATCTCATCATCTCATCAATCATCCATCTGACGCCATTAGATCTCAGTTATCATAACAGTGCGTCGTTAAACCTAATATAAAAAGATAGATTAGCTCGAAGATAACTAAGAACGTTCTGTAATCTTGGTCAATATTATCACGAATCAGCCAAGACGTTGAAGGCACGTCAAACAATACTAAATAAGTTGCTTTATAAACTCATGTTCACGAAAGTCGAAGCTCTTCTACAACATAACGGAGAAAAATAGCACCGTTATGTTTGTACATCTGCGGTATTTCCAGGCTCTTCAGACTGATTCTTCAGATTTTCAGACCTGGGAAATTAGATGTTTTCAGCAAAAGATTCAAGATCAGAGAAATCACTATATCTATAAAAAGTGTTGGATATGTGGAATTGCTGCGACATTTCTTGCGATTTATGGTGGTCAAACGATTGGTATCTCTCTCTATCCCTCACCCCCTCTCTCTCTGTCACTCTCTCTCGATCTTTCTCTTTTTCTCTTTCCTCTATTTCTCTTTCTCCGACAGACCGAAAGAGAGGATAGAGAGAGAGAAAAAGAAAGAGAGAGAGAGAGAATCGTGAACGTAGACAGAAGATTCACATTTTCATGTATGACTGATGAGTGAGAGAGAAAACAATCTGCCGCTCGTGTGACAGAGATAGTAATTCATGATAGGATGGAGCGAGAAAGAGAAAATCAAGTATATATATATATATATATATATATATATATATATATATATATATATATATATATATATATATATATATATATTACCGTATATTAGAGAGAGATAGTGAGAGCGAGAGAGAGAGAGAGAGAGTGCAAGAATCATCAATCTTGTTTCAACTAAATCCCTGTCCGGGAAACAAGGAAGCATATCTTCTGAAATCTTTCTCCAATTTACAGCCCGTTTCATATGCTAAAGTATTCGATCTCATCTTAACCACTGTCATATCAAGTATGTCATATTATGTCAAGTTATGTCAAGTTATGTCAAGTTATGTCAGGTTTTATGTCATTGAGATGAACCCACCTGGCGTCATATTTCTTTGTAAGCTTTGATAATTGTTCCAACGATCATCTTCTGTTCTCTTTTCTTTCTTTTTTTCTTTTTGTTTTCTTTTTTTTTTTCAATGTTTGCAATAACGGCCCCCCCCCCCCCGACCCCGCTAGGTTATAACAGGGGGTTAAACGAATGAGATCGGGTTGAATGACTGAAACGATGAAGTGAATGATAGGTGACAAGGACGGTTTACAAAAACCCATGCCTTATGCGGGACTCGAACCCACGCCCAACAATGACTTCAGTTACCGCTAGCGATAATTGACTTAGTCACCGGGGCGGCTGTTTTCTATCATCCAAGGGATCGATATGGAGGTACATCGTATCATAATTACAAAAGACCGAGAGGGATTGTGTATCAAATGAGCACAATTACATGGTTGGTGAGTTGGTGAGCAGCTAAGTGCCAATGTGAAATATTGAATTTTGAATAAATGTATCAATAAACTCCAACAAAAATATGAAAACATAGAATTATTTCGTATTGAAATCAATAGAATGTGTGATGAAGTTTGATGAGGATGAATGTCTATTGGTGATATACTCAATAATATTGAACTATCTCAAATTGGAAGAACCCGACATCTTTATCTCATTCGAGAATCGAATTTATCTGTGTATATATATATATATATATATATATATATATATATATATATAATATAATATGAACATCTATATCTAATATATATATATATATATATATATATATATATATATATATATATACATATTAATCAATTCAATTCAACATATATATATAACCATCACAGCTTTCCTGATTAAGATTTTTTCGTGGAAGTCATAGTTCTAAGAGTCGAAATTCAAAGTCGAAGTTATCAAGTTAGAATTTTTCCCGGTGTCTTCTTTTTGTTCTTTCCACAGTTCCATCCAAAGAAGGTCCAACCACCCTCACTTAGGCAACTACTTACTTTTACATTATAAATTTTTCGTCTTCGTTCCTCATCACTCGAAACATCCGCACTTTCTCAATTCATTTTCTTTTTCCTTCAAACTATGTTGTTGTTTGTTATTACTTTGTTTATAACTGTGTTCCGTGTGGAACACGTCTTTGGCGGCCAGTGATTTAACCGAGTTTTAGCGAGGATTCAATTTGAAAACACACAGGCACGACCGGATAAAACAAATTGGTGTTTTCGTTTCATAATGTTTTTTTTTTTTCCCCCTCAAATGTTTTTTTTGTCGGTTCCTCTCTCCACAGGTCAAAACCGGAAGGCTGATAACAAAAAGCTATCAATCCACTTATTATCAGGGCTAATCAACACTCACTCCACTCCCCCTATGCCACTGTACAAAAAACTAAAAATCCACTAACAACAATACAGACACCAAACCAGCTAAAAGTTCAAAATCACATGATCTCCAAAGAAAAAAAAATAACAAACGCTAACTCACCTCAAATCACACTACCATAAACATCCACCCCATACTAACAGACGCTAAACTAATCCCGGACTGAACTACATCACTCTACACTCCTTTCAAAACCTCAATCCCTCTCAACTGCCCACTAGAAAATCCCTCACTAAATCCAATCAAAACACTATCACTTACTTATAAGAGTACACAACACAACACACCAAAAAAAAAAACAAAAAACAACGGGGTCAAAACGGCTACAGAAAGCTAATATCACTCACCCACCCCCACTTCCCACTAAAATACAACAGCTAAAACAAATCAGACATTCTATCAACAAAACCCTTCCCAAAAATATCCATCAAACAGCCCATACTAAAAATCAAAACCTAATCACACTCTAATCACTACCAATCATCTGCTCAAAAAAATCACTTCAAACTTGTCTTCCATAAATAAATAAATAAAACCGTTTCCTCCTTTCTTACCTCCTATCTAAACATGGGAGTCTTATAGGTTTTTTTTGTGGCATTGTCGAGGGGGGGCGATAACTGTTTTATTTATGGATTTTAGAAATTTCACAAAAATAACTCATTAAGGAATAACATTACGAAAAAGAGATGTTTATTCATTTTCTTAAGAAATTAAATTTCTCGTGAAGTTTGATTACCATTTTTGATACACATTTCTAAAAATTTTCAGCTTGATCGAGTCAGCCATTTTGAAAAAAAAAACATAAAATGTGCTAAATCGGTACCACTCGAAGCAGTTTTTACCCATTTTTATCCATTACTATCCGCTCGTCTTACAACGCATATATGGCGTTTTCCTAGTTTGTGAGAATAACGTTGCATACAAAACATTTTTGTGTCAGTTACATAAGACATATGAACAAATGCACTGGAAAATAAAAAAACAAACAATAATAAATGATTTGTATTTTCGTTTTTTTTTTAATAATGCCAAAAAAATCTATAGACAGTCATAATTATATTATTGAGATGGGATCGGTCTGGGCCAAATGATCCAATAATTTCCATGAAGAAGTAATAAAACCGAATATATCAATATCGAATCATGAAGAGTGGTCTCGAATTGAGCTTTAATGATTGAAATAAGTTCAAAGCGTAGAAACTAATAATTTCAGAAATTAAAAGTTCAATTGTAAATTAATTATAATATAATTATCAGCGAGGTTTTAATCGTTTCAAGAAATACTTAAACAAGAATTCGTCTTGAATTACTGGAGTCTATTAAAGTTAACGACCTATGGTATCCATGGAAACCAACGAATTAACTGCCAGTTACCAAGGCAACCTCTGACATAACGACCAATTAGATTTAAACATTAATAAAAAGTACTTCATCTTTTATTTTTGTAATTTTCCAAGAAGCTTCTCAGTAAACTTGTTCAGAAAAGGAGAACGAAAACATTAATTAGTAGCAACTGTTCCCATTGTATAAACATGAATGTTATGTTTCTGGATCCGGTTTTAACAAGAATAGATTAATTAATCGATCTGTAATATTAGTACAGTACAACCTTGATAGTACGACGTTCAGGGGCGACAGTTAAATCGTCGTATTATCGCGATCGTCGTTATAAATGGAATTTATCCCTTTTTTTGTAATTATAGGAAGATGAAGGATTTAGGAAAATTAATTACAATAAGATACTGTATTGTCGTCAACAATTGACATTTATGTTGTAGTCAGTAAAGTTATGAATATAACAATAATTATTATCATGTATTAGGTTTGTCGGCGGGTAGGATTTTTCCTACCCGCGGGCTGGAGAGAGGAGAGCGCGTGAGGCGAGTCGTGAGCTCGAGCTTGACTGCATCTTTGCAACGAAGTGTACATATTATTATTGCTTGTTACTTTTTGCAATTAATTTGTCGTAGTAATTGCACTTTTGATACTGTGGGGACCATTTTAATCGTCGTATTATCGCGATCGTCGTTATAATGAGCGTCGTACTAACAAAATAAAATAACATTGAGTCTTATGGGGATTGGCCGGGACTATCTCAAAACGACGTTCTATCGCGATCGTCGTTGTATCGAGCGTCGTACTATCAAGGTTGTACTGTATATCAAACCTTTTCATCTTTGGTAATCAATTATATATTAGTACATCCATTTTTTATTGATTGATTCTTTCATGACCTGCTGTCATTGGAAGAAGTGAACATTGCCTAAGAGACTTGAGCGGGACTCGAACCCACGCCCAACGGTGACTTCAGTTACTACCGCTTGCGATAATTGACTTAACCACCGGAGCGGCATTATAAACATGTTGAAGACGCAGACACATATTTCTTTTTCCAAGGTAAAAACGAGAAAAAAATACTAATAGAAGTGAAACGAGAATGAGAAGCATTTTGAAGACAGAACTTCCCTAAAAGATTATATTTTTTCATCAAATTCTTCAAAATTAATAATAGTAAAAGAGAGACAAGATTCTCCAGCGAAGATGACACTCATTTCAATAAGTTGGTACAGAATTTCCTTCCATTTTATACTTTTCAATCAAGCTGAAATTGTCCCCTGAAATTTATTTCCTGGATGTCACATCTTAAGGGGCATAGAGAGTCAACAGGCATCAGAATATCTGACAAACATATTCATTTTTCCATTTCATTTGATCCAATGCTATATATTGATACCGGCACATGTAGCGCAGTGGTTAACGCGCTCGCTTCATGTGATCCGGGAGACGAGGGGAATTCTGAACCCGGTTCGATCTCCGCCGCCGACCATCTTTACAGGGGTTTTTCATGGTTTTCCTCTGTAGTCTAGGCTAATGCTGGGATGGTTCCTACAGTAAGTCGGCCATGACCGCTTCCTTCTCATTACCCAAGGACCTTCATCTCATCATCCCATCATCTCATTAATCATCCATTCGACACCATTAGATCAGCGCTATCATAGCATTGCGTCGTTAAACCCAGTATTTAAAAAAAAATGGGTTTAACGACGCACTGTGCTGATGTTTGCGATCTATTGCCTCAGTGAACGATATATGAGATGATGAGATAATGGAAGAAAAGGGAATTTATCATGTATTTTGAATGGTGAGAAGGAGTCGGTCGTGGCCTGTTATTGAACAACCATCCCAGTATTGAAATGAACGACAGAGGGAAACCACGAAAACCCCTGTCAGGATGGTCAACCATGGCGGGAACCGAACCTAGACCATCACCTGATACATGTCGTGCTAGTGCTAGCTGGCTCTAAGAGGCTAGGACTATGATTGGTTGATATCAACTACAACAGCTACCTGTCATGGCAACATCTCTAGTCTCTGTGTATTTCCATTGTTGTTAGCACAATATCCTGGCCCTGA
>OU015475.1:8159156-8182506 GCA_907164805.1 Brachyptera putata
CGCTTTTGTTTCTTGTTCCATGGTTGTGAACTGAACTGACATTTGTTGAGAGATGTTTATGTTCCACAACAAACGATATGATGCTGGGAATCTTCGCTAAAACTCATCTAATTATTATGACAATGTTTAACTTTTTTATAATTGATCATTTGTTGCTTATATAACACTGTGTCCAAATGGCAACCGTATTGTCGACAGTGTTATTAATAAAAACTCATATAATATCTTTCAACAAGTTGTTAAAACAAGGCTCGTTTTCCTCAGTTATTTTCTGTTAAACTTCTATCATAAATCATTCGAGTAATTAAAGCATGTTCTCAGCACGATGCTCTTCAAACCAACACCCTGTTATCTCCAGCCACACGTTCACATGGCAATAACACTTGTTTAACGACCTGGTGGAGGTTTAACGAGGCAAGGCATGAGGAGAGAGCAGTGAATTAGGCTGAGAAATAAGACTCGAAGAAATGAAATGTTGCATACAACGAATACGGATATTTTACCTCACTTGATCATTGTTTTAATATATTTTTGAATGATTGATTTATATTCTGTATTCAAACATTTTTAGTGGAAGACAGAACCCCCATCAATGATCTCCCTCTCTCTCTTTATCCATATATATATATATATATATATATATATATATATATATATATAGTATTTATTATATTATAGATATATCTAGATATATATAGATATAATATATTTAGATATATTATATATATATATATAACATATATATATAACATATATATATATAACTTATATACTTTATAGACACTTTGAAAGTTGGAAGGAGGGGGGAGGGGGGGAGGTAAGATGAAAAATTGCGACCCACGGGGTAGAGAAGTATGGAGTGCCACATATTCGAAAAAAGTTAAAAGATAAAATTACAGCTAATTTTAACAAAGTGGATTTCAACAGGGAACGAGACGATTTGAGTCTTGCCACACCTTTTCTTGCTCCCCTTGGCCAGAAGTTGGAGGGGTCAATTCACCCCTGCCCTCTCACCCTCCCCCCTGGTTCTGACGCCAGCGTGAATATATATATATATATATATATATATATACACACACAGGGGCGTAGGAACACATTGAAAGTTACAGGAGGAGGGGTTAAAAACTGCGACCCACGGGGTAAGGAAGTATGGGGAGCCAGAAATTCCTAAAAAGTGAAAGAAAGTACAGCTAATTTGAACTAAGTTAGTTTCAACAGGAAACCTTTTTATTGCCCTTCCCCTTGGCCAAAAGGAGGCCAAAAGGCCCTCATGCCCCCCCCCCTCCCACTCGGTACTGACGCAAGTGTATGTTTGAACATATATATATATATATAGATATATATATAAAGATATATAGATATATATCATATATATCTATATATTATATATAATATATTAATATATATATATATATATATAATATGTATAGATATATATATTATATATAATATATATATATAGATTATATATATATACAGTATATATATATAGATACATATAATATATATATATTATTATAAATATATATATCTATATATATAATACATATATATAGATATATATATACATATATAATATATATAGATATATATATTATTATAATTTTATTATATATACATATTATATATATTAGATATATATATATATAATATATTAATATAATACTATATATCTTATATATATATATATATATATATATATATATATATATATATGACATATATTATATAATATAATCTATATATATATATATATATTATATAATATTACATTATATATATCTATATATATATATTATATATATATATATATATGATATACATTATATTATATATTATATATATAATATATAATATATTGACTAAATATATATATATATATATAAAATATATTATTATATATATATATATATATATATATATATATATATATATATATATATATATAGTGAAATGATCAGCATAATTACAGAGCATTGAATACAAAGTTTGTCATGTCTGGAAGGCATACACGAGGGGCATGCACTTCCAGAATGTTGCGGTCCTCCCCCCCCCCCCCCCCCACCCAGCCGTCATGCATGCCGTAGTCTCAAGCAGGCGACCCCAGTGACGTGTGCACACAACTACAGTTGCACCAGTCGGCGGCTCAGTCGACCAACAAACTATCTGCTCTTACTTATGTGGTGCTGGCTGGCGTTCTGTGCACAACTAACTCACCAGCTTATTCCATCGAGACACTTTCTCTCCTCCCTTACCTCGACTCTCATTAACTCTCTCTTGTATACTGTTACTCTCACTCTTTTTCATCTAGCGCGCTCTGTCTCTCTCACGTCTTTCCTCTCCCCCCCACACCTTTCTAAATCTATCTTTCACTTCACTCTCTCTCTCTTTCCTTACCTTACATCTTCAATCTCTTCCCTCTCTCTTTATCACTCTCTCTCCCTCTCTCCCTCTCGCTCTCACTCTCTCTTTCTCTCTCTCTCTTTCTTTTCTCTATCTCTCTGTCTCTCTTCTTCTCTCTCTCTATCTATACATCTCTCCTCCTCCTAATCCACTCTCTCTCCTCTTCCACGTCTCATCCATCTCACTACACTCACACTCCCACTTTCCACACCTCTTCTACTTCTCTCTCGCTCTATGTCTCCTCTCCTTACTCTCATCACTCGCTGCTGTCTCTGCATCGTCCCGTTCCTTTCTTCTTCCATTTTCCCCTCTGTCCCTCTCCTCCCTCCTCTGCTCCCCATTCATCTCCCCCTCTATCCGAAAAAGGGGGGACCTATCTCCCCTCTCACTCTCTCTCTTTCTCTCTCACTCTCTCTATCTGACTCACACTTTGGAATAGTTGGAAGGACCCAACATTACAATGACTGTTAACTGTGAAGTAAGCTCCCAAACTTCTGTAATATACACAAAGAGAGAGAGAGAGAGAGAGTGTGAAAGAGAAAGCGAGAGAGATAGAGAGTGAGCGAGAGAGATAAGTGTGAGAGACATTATGAATTCTCCTGAATATGGTAGATGGTTTTTCCATCATCAATGGATGAAATGTCAACAGTTCTCTCTCTCTCTCTCTCTCACTCGCTTTTTTCCTCCATTTTCCCTCTCCCTCTCACTTCTTGTATCTACTAGCATCAAGCCAATCTTCTGCAACAGTCGACAATTTTTTTTTTTTATTGGGTTTAACGACGCACTGTTATGATAGCGGAGATCTAATGGCGTCGGATGGATGATTAATGAGATGATGGGATGATGAGATGAAGGTTCTTGGGTAATGGGAGGGATAGTGGGAAGGATGCGGTCGTGGCCGACTTATTGTAGGAACCATCCTGGCATTAGCCTAGACTACAGAGGGAAACCATGAAAAACCTCTGTAAAGATGGTCGACGGCGGGGATCGAGCTGGGTTCAGAATTCTCTTCGCCTGCCGGATCACATGAAGCGAGCGCGTTAACCACTGCGCTACATGTGCCGGTCAGTCGACAACTGATGATACAGAACGTGTGTTCGACTCTCGCATCAAATCATACAATAGTATTCATATAATTCGTGTTTCATCCGCTCATTCGTACTCCATATTACCCCCAATTTATCACGATGTTGGTGGGGTCGTTAACTTGACAACATTCCATAATATTGATGATTGGGTTAACCAACAATACGAAGAACTCATCGGAATGATAGGTAACCACATTTCAATACAATTAATAAGGATGTGAAAATATGTATAATGATTGAGGTAGTTCGGCCTCCATAAATTGAAACATGAACTCGCCAACCTTTGAATCGTTCTCCTTTTCACTTTCCTTCGCTTCTTTCATTCTTTCTTTATATTTTTTTGTTTCGTTTATTTAATATTGGTTTTAAACGACGCACTGTATTATACCATGAAGATCTTATTCGCGTCGATCGGAGATTAAGAGATATGGGTATGATGAGATGAAGTTTCTTGGTATGGGAAGGATAGTGGGAAGGAAGCGATCATGGCCGACTTCTCAGTTTTGTGGCTGATGTTGAATTGCCTACACATTTTTCATAGTGTATCATTTCCGTTCTACCTCGAGGAACATTTTAATTATATTGGTGATATTTCATTATCACATTTTTTTTTCCGCTTATGGGGTTTTTGAGTAGAAAACTTATGAGATGATGTTTCACAACGATGGTCCAACCGATTTGACCCACAAACTATACTGCTCCAAGTTGGTTAAGTTGCGTCTACAAAAAAGTTTTTATGGTCGACGTTCAAACCACTGCGCCTGTGCGTGCTTACAAAACAAAAACAAAAACACGACAAACTCTGTAAGAGTTGGTGTAAATCTTCGCTAAACGCTCATCTGATTGAATAATTCAAACTTATCATTACTAATCGAGAGATTTCGCTCGCTGTATGTGATCAAGATACCGGGAGGGGCGAAAAAGAGCAAGAGAGAAGAGGGGACTATAATAAATATCGTAAATCTTACCCCAGTTCAATCCCCCGCCGACCCTCTTCACATGTTTTATTCAGTGTTTCCTCTGTTAGTATAGGATTAATGCCGGATGGTTCCTACACCTAAGTCGGCCATGTCCGCTTCTTCCCACTATCCTTCCCATTACCAAGAACCATTCATCTCATCATCCCATCATCTCATTTATTCAGTCCATTCCGACGATTGATCCACTCTAATCATAACATGCGTCGGTAAAGCAATATAAAGTAAAAAATATTTCAAATGTCTTACCGAAATGATCTCAATGACTCAATTACTCATGAACGTAAATGTCCCTGACTTCACTTTTCACAACCATGAATTCATCCACTACAATCATTGATCCTGGTCCATACTCACCCCGTCAGGTTAGTTTTCCTTGACCCCTGCTTACGCACGGGTCAATGCACTCCAGTCGTGTGGTGAGGATCTGTCTTTCCCTCTACGCCGGTGCGGTTCCTTGGCGAGTTTAGTGCGGTCAGACAATGTGGTTTTAAGGGGAGAAGGGGAGGGGATAATGCGTAGAAGTAGTGTGACACATGTCAAACCCGCAGAGAGAGAAAGATGTCTAACGTGGTGGAAGATAGAAGAGGCTTAAAATCGACGTGTCATACATTTATTTATATGAATATTATTATATATATATATATATATATAATATATATAAATATATATATATATATATATTATATTAAAATATTAGACTCCAGTATTTCATCATATTCATCATTCAATATTAATAGATATATATATTGAATGATAATATTCATGGATATTGCTTTTAAAATTACGCTTTCACCAGTAATCACTTATTTTCGACCACTTACCACCCGTCGCCCCTGATTATGCTGGATGAAATTCAGCGAAACGTGTCGGCATACAACCGGCCTTTTTTGGGACCCCATGCTTTCTACGCGCAGCAAACTTACCGTGAACATTTTTAACCATCAACCATTGGCGCGAAAATTCTCCGTGCTCACATCATATATATATATATAATATATATATTTTATATATATATATATTTATATTGATAAATATCAGAGACAGAGTAGAGAGAGGAGAGAGAGAGAGTGAGAGGAGAGAGAGAGCAGAGAGAGGAGAGATAGATAGAAAATATACCCAAGTCGACAGTTTTATGTATTTATGATCGCAGCTAATGATTGTCGTCTCTCATCCTGTTATAATGCAGTGTGACTGCACTCCTCAACGACGCAGTTTTACACGAGCAACAATTTGTCGTTCTGTGACGCAAAAACCTGGGCGATATCACTAATATCAACAATTTCACGTAAACACCTTATTACCTATTATAATTATAAATCACTAGGTATTAATCTGAAAGGGTGATAGAAAATCCAGGAAGATATGAGAGAGAAGCACATTGACTGAAAAAAAAGTATTGACTTTCGTATAGTGAGGCCCCATACTACTGTCGGTCCTTCTATTGGCTCTAGGACGTTTATTGGGGTATTATCAGACCGTGAATATTACTATAATTCATTTCGCTCGTCCTTTGTACACGAGTTCCCACAATGATTGAACATCATGCCCTTTGTATTACGAGCATGAAACTACATTATATCCGTGGCCTGGAACCCCTCTTCATGAGATAAAGGAGATGTGGTAAAAATCAGTTAGAAAACTATATCATATATAATGACCATGTTTCATCTTATATTTTATGTGAGATACTCGTTTCCTCACTCATATTTTATTTTTCTCCATCCTCAATTTATCTCAGAAACTATCTCAATAATAATTACATCTTCCATCTTATTTTCATGTGAGATCCTCGTTTTCTCACTCATTTCATTTTTCTCACACCGCATTTAGACTCCTAGGAAACTAGCTCATTTATAATGAATTTCAATGTATCCATCCGTTTTTTAATATTCTCATTTCAAGACATTTCTCGACTTATAAATCCTCCACCTTTGGATGAAGTTACTGTCATCTTGAAATGCTCTAAGCCTTGTGTATGTACCCTGTGGGGCTGCACGGGGTGGGGAGGGAAGGGGAGGGGAGGGCGGGGAGGGAAGAAATGGGAATTGACAGCTAGCTACGTCCACTTTGCCTACTGAGCCACCGAGACAGAACATGATGTTTTGAGAGGTACCTGACTCACTGCCAATCTAGCAGGTCTATGTTTTTCGGCTATCGGAACGATGGTGGGAGGACGAGATACTTGACTACGATACATATCGGTGAGTGCGCTGCAATCGGAGATGAGGAGATCATTCATGATGAAAAAAAAAATCGAGCTTCATTTACAGTTTTTTTCGTTCCGAGCAAGGAAGTTTTACCTGACCTACAGAGTCGGCAGAACAAAAATTCTGTGAAAAACAAAATTCAGAAAGCTCATTCAAAAAAACATATCTCACAAACCAATTTTTCGCAGTCGTTGCCTCGACCCGACCCAATTTAGAAGCCCATCTCTCCGAAAACATGAATTTTGAAAATTTTAAAAATTCCTATGGAAATGGAGTTTTGGATTTAATTCGCGAATTTTCAAATTTCTTACGTTCGGAATGAACTTCTACACGATTCTCCATATTTTTTCTAATCGTAGTGTTTTCCCTATCAAGATAAGAAAATAATATTTTAAACGTTTCTGGTCATTCAAACATCATTCGATGAAAAATTTTGAAAATGTAAAGATTTGAGTTTGAAGTTTGTGACGTTCCATCAGCCTGTACCAAGAATAACGGGTACCATGTAATAGTTGTCTGAAAACAGTGCTCATATACCTTCGCGTACATATCCTATAAATATTTCACTCTATCCTACAAAGTGTGTGTGCGTTTTTCCTAGTTATTACAGATTGTCAATCCGCCCTTGGGTCTGCTAGATCATGTGCTCAGTGAATCGGAGAAATGATTCCAACCTTGTAGCCCGTACCCATGTCCTTAATTGAGCTCCGTAAAAATACAACGAGTGATGTGTTGACAGAATAATTATAATCGATTTTTAACAGTGAATTGTAGTTATTAATTCGTTTTCCTCCTCACAAACGTATTCTCAAAGTTTCACATCAATCAATTCCATGGATATTCTATTAAATATTTCCTATTTTTTCAATGTTAATATGACAATTTTCATTAATCATTCATATAATTACGTCTTTTCGAATATGAATATTTTATAATTATCAAGTAGTTTGATCCACCAATATAAAACCAATTTCAATTTTTTTTTCAATATTTTAAAACCTCATATTTTTTTTTTTCAATTCGATACTTACTCTCCACGACAATAAGAACTGTAATCTTTTTTCCTTTCCGCACTTTCATCACATTCAACCATAAACACGTCACAAATAGATTTTTTCCTCCTCCACGCTGTGAGATCAAATCCGATAATGGTGGAAGTTCCCGTCTGCTGATACTGCCGCGACCATAAGCATGTCATGGCGGTCGCGACCGCTGTACTCGGGCTTGCTTTCATGGGTTCATTCAGAAAATGTTTCAAACATTTTTTTTCCTGACTATGTTTCTAGACTGGCTACATGAATGACGTGATCAGGTCATAATTTTTTTGCTCGAAGGGTTTTTTTGCAGTTTTCGAGTTTGGAAAATACATGATACCGGTATACGCGGTATATATTTTTTTTAACAATATCAAATCATGTTACAGTGACCTTTTTCATTTGAATAACGTAATTTCAAGTTGATTAGGTCTATACACTTTATCGTTTATACAATATAGGATTAACAAATTGTAGACAATCGTAGAAATTCTTATGATAATTAAATATATCCATCATTAAAACGTATTAATTATTATTGACAAATGGAATGTAACGTTAATAGGCCCGACATAAGTTTGAGGTGGGGAGATCGCCCTTGTGGTGCCTCATTTGAACGATTTATTACTGTTCATTCTTCTGAGCTTGGAGGGAAACAATGGACTCTTCTCATTTTCCAATTTGGATAAGATGAGAATGAATAATATTACTTTTTCTATAAAGTCTTTTGCTCAAAGGTTTTATCCGTATCCTGTTCGTGTATATTAGTTATATAACTACTGTCCATTTTATAATATTTCCCAAGTATACTCTACACCATGATAGCTGTTCCTTCAACGACCGACCGTCCCTCCTATCACAACCCCTAACGATCCCTGTCTCGAGCCTTCATCTACCCCAACATTCCTTCCATGTCGTTGACTAGGACGTCCTTTTCAGAAGTCGAGCTGGAGACTTTCCCGCGCAGCAAACCGATAAATGCTTACTCTCAATGAAACTCCTAATTTTTTTATTATCAAATTGTTTCTATTTTGTTTGTTTGCAAGGCGCAAATTATGCTATCACAAGTGAAGTCAAGAATTTCTATGAACGTTTTTGAAGCCTACATCAGTTTCATGTTTAAATTGAGAGATAACTTTTTCGAACGGGTTTTAAAAATGGGTGTTTTCTGAAGGTTCAATATTTCATCAATCTTTGTTCCAATACACAAATCGATCGAGAAATTTAATTCACAACAAACAAAAGACAAATCGAGAAATTTATTTCAAAAAAAAACACATTCAACCAAAAACCAAAAAACAAACAAAACAAACCATTTGATGGTTCCAATTTCAAAAGCCAGTGTAATTTGGCATGAGAAGTTCACACTCCAAAATCATTTCATGCTCTTTACTATATGGCGTTTTTATTATTTCTATGCATTCATCAGTTTTGATACATACACAATACAATTCCATCAGATTCTTTTTATTTCATTGAAGTATCATCTTGAACTGTTGAATTCACTGAAGAGACAAAATGACATCTCTTAAAGAGCAGAAATTATCTTGGAGATGTGAACTTTTCATTCAATTAACACTGGTGTTTTAGGACATGGCAAAAATTATGGAGTTGAATTTCTCTATTGTTATAACCACCGTGCAGAACTACTCCCTAAGTTTAATTGAGGATAAATTTTCCCAAAAACGGTTCTTTAAAAATGGTGTTTTCCCTGAACGGTTTCAATTCATTCAGAATTTAACGTTTTGGGAAGCACAATATGCTTGGAAAAATAGAAGAAAATTCATCTTCATTTTAATGTATATGTCACGAACCAGTGTACTTACTTGAATAAGAGTTTAGATCAATAACCCGCGGCACATGCAGCGCCCGGTGGTTAACACGAAACACGCCGCTTCATGTGATCCGGGATATGAGGGATTCCCGAACCTAGTTCGATCCCCTCCGGCCGACCATCTTTTACAGAGGTTTTCCATGGTTTTCCCTCTGTAGTCTAGGCTATGCCGGTATGGTTTCTACAATAAGTCGGGCATGCCGCTTTCCTTCTCATTACCCAAGACCAACTTCATCTCATCATCCCATCATCTCTTAATCAATCCATCTGACGGCCCAGAGATCTATGCGCTATCATAACAAGTGCGTCGTTAAAAACCCAATTCATTGCAAAAAAAGTTCTCAACTCCGAGAAATTGTATGCTCTGTTATCAAAGGATTAATCGCGACCATTCATTTTTTGATAATTTAATCCGTGTTGTATAAAATTGCCTCGAAGAATTTCATAAGCAAACAGTTGTCCATGATACCACTCTGCCAGAATATGGCCAGAGGAAATTCACCGGAATTATAAACTAACCAAATCAATTTTCTGCATATACACGGATAAAATTATTCAATGGATTTAAATATTATTATTGCTTTCATAGATCATTATATATCTTGCATTTCGGAAAAGGAATTAAGACAAAGAGACCATTCCCGGTGAATTCACCACGCAGCAGAGTCGTGTCACATTCATGATCTCCATAGGGTGGATTGCAAAACGAAGTTTAAAACCCCGGCCTACTGACACGACGCGTCTAATGCCCGGTATTCTCCTATGACTAACCAATAACGTAACGGAATAAGCACTGGGGGGGGGGGGGGGGGGGGGGGGGGGGTGATTCATTTCCTTTTCGCGCCATGCGGGAATCGAAGGGCTGCCGGCATACCAATTTACTGGTAGTATTATATATCGATTCATAAAAGTCATACGTGTATGCACTCCTGTGAATCCAGCTCTTCCCAATTGTATTAAGCAAACGTTGGAAATACATTCCATTTTGAATTGGACCTCTGAATTTTTAAATACGTGTGTAAAAGCATTTGGATCCCCTACTCAAGAGCCCTACTGCCACTTTTAACCAATTGATAATCTGCATTAATTACTTGACATCTCGAGAAAGAACAGAAACAATGCAAGTACTCAACTATTACTTTACATTGAAATACGAGCTGAATGCGTACGTTTTGATTTGAAATTGCGAATCTCACAAATGTACACTTCCTGTCAGAAGTCAGCGCGTCCACATTTTTTTTTTTTTTATACCGTTGCATCATGGTGAGAAGGAGACGATCCATGTTGAAAGTAATATAACTTAAATAACGCACTTACCCGGTTAGAACCATGTTTGCTTATTCCCGTTACTTATTGGTAGTCCGAGGTATTACCACCGTCCTTGTAAACCTTTATCTCGAGTGTGGTTGAGACAAATAGCATGAGTAACTCTGGTGATAACAATTTTAAACTGCAGTTGAGCTAACTTACTCCTCACGTTGGCAATTACCGTATCTAAGAATACAAAAGCGTTTGCAGAGGCCATGCTATTTTGTACTTGGTCGGCGTCTAAGGTGGGCCGTGGGTTTTCAAACTTTCGCCTTTTGCAATCCACCCCTTGACATAATTCAACTCATTGTTAGACGAGCTTTCTTTAGGCGTGATTCATTTGACAATACTGAACAACAAAAATTGGTGTTCTTTTATGTATTTTTTTTTTTTTTTTTTTTTTTTTTTTTTTTTTTTTTTTTCTTTTTTTTTTTTTTTTTTTTTTTTTTTTTTTTTTTTTTTATATGTTTTTTTTGCTCGGTTTTTCCACGGTCACACGGCTATACATCTATCAACCTAAAACTAACTTTGTTTTCAATATGGTTCCTCATCTAAACTGAGATCTGTAAAGTTTTGGTTGTGCATTTCGAGAAGTAACTTTTTTTTTTAATGCTTTAGAAATTTTCGAAATACCCAGAATAACAATGGGGGAAAAAAAAGATTTTTCCCCCCAAAAAACCGAAATTTTCGCGTGAAGTGAATTACAGTTTGATACAACATTTCTAAAAATTTTTCAGCTTGATCGGGTCAGAAGCCATTGTTGAAAGAAAAAACAATAAAATTGCTAAATTGGTAACCACTCGAAGCAGTTTTTACCCATTTTTCACCCATACTATTTTCGCTCGTCTTCAACCGCATATATGGGGGGCGTTTATCCTAGTAGAAACCAATTACTGAATGCTCAGTACTTGACCTAAATAGACTTTCAGAACTGTCGGCCATAAATATACGTATTAAATGATCCTAAATATAAATTGAAACTTATTCCACACCATTCCCCTCATGTCACTACATTTCCAAGAATGTTCCAAGCTATTAACTGCATTATCGATCTGCAACTTCTTTACCGACAGCACTATCATGTCAAGGGTAATGCCAACAGTTGCAATTAATCTGTCTAGAGGCCTGCTGTCTGTACCGGAGTGACATTATTGTGACCTCACACTGTGACACGATGTACAAGGCTGTTTTCTGGCGAATCGAGACAATGTTCAACTACAGACATCACGTTGTGCGTGGTACGGACAACCCATCACGCTGGGCGGGGCGGGGTGCGGGAGGTCAATACAATCAGAATGGATAAGAAATTAACAACAAGGCTGTGTTCCAAATTGTCGCCAAGTGCACTAGGTAATGGGCACTTGTGACATCACAACCGTAAGTGCGGCCATGTTAAGTGGTGTTTCCACTAGTCTGTTTGAAAGTGTGCACTTCCAAGTGCACTTGGAAGGGAGCTTTCGTAGTGTGCAGCGTTGTACACTTTTAGACCCTTGGCACTTGAGAATTCTGTTAATTGTTGTTTGTTGTGTTTTCATTCGAAAAAAATGACGTGTTTTAGCCTAAATAACATTTTTATGCATAATAGAATAATAAAGCTTTTACTATTCTTAAATGATGATTGAATGCAATGTTTTTTAAAAATCAAAATAAAATATACCTCAAATTATTGACAATATCTAACAGAAAGGCGAAGTAGTTAGTGTTTTCCAATGGTTTGTTTTCCAGTGCTCAACAATCATTGTTACTTACACGCAAGTGCACGAACGCTAGGGCCCTTACGAGTGCCCTAGACATTTGGAACACAGCCCAATCTTCATGAAATTAAACCTACAATTGAACCTATGGGATTCTCATTCGAGGTCGCGATGATAGAAAGTCGTTCTTTTGCAGTTTTTCTATCTATGCTTCCTATTAACAGAATTGGTATTGTCAAAGACCCCCGTTTTCATTATAACTCACTACTCACTAGGTACCCCCATCTACTATGTACGTGAAACCCGTGTGTGAACAACCAGATGTGGCGACGGCTCGTACAAAGCTACTACAGTCAACTTTACTCCGATTACGAGGTTACTGTATAGACGAACGCGTCATTGCTTTGGTACGATCGTAGCCTCGTGGAAGTCTTTTGCTCGTAGGATACGTGTTGGTAGAATAATTACAAGATTGCTCCGACCAAAGTGTCAAAACACACTCTCGCGGTCAATTTGTTAACTAAACTCTCTTACCCAAGACCTATATTTTGTCCGTGTGACGCAATATTAGTTACTGCCCATTCTCTGGTAACTCTACTGTATAGGATGGTAGTAAAAAAGAAAGAACGGGGTCCAAGTCATGATCAGTGGTCTAAAGGAGGACACAAAGATGAAAACATAAATTTCTGAAATTGATCTGACTGAGATTTTTCATTGCTCTGGAGTAAGGAAGTAAAGTCGTCATTAGTCATAGAGATTGTTAACGAAGATTTCCCACCCCAACTCTTGCGAGCTTTGTTTGTCTGTTGTTTGGTTGTTTTGTGGGCAGGGCACAGGCATGTCGCAGGGTTTGAAAGAATCGACTGCACCTCTTTCTGTGAACACGAATTTAACCACATCGAACCCTCCCTCTAGTTTTGGAACAAATCGTTTGGACAATTATTGAGAAACATACTCAAAGATTCTAGAAATCCCATAAGATTAGCCTGAGCGGAAAGAATTGAATAGTAAAATCTCACCAAAATAATTAAAATTTTCCTCAAACGTGAAAACAGAAGTTATACACATAATTGAAAATGTGTATCCAATTCGAACCAGCCGTTTCGAAGAAAATAATGTGCTATATGTTCTCTATTCATCGAATAAATATAAATAATAGCAGAAAAATGTTGCAGTGATAGATCCACGGCTCCCTAGATTCGTTGGTATCGAATGGAGTATCTTTTATATGACCAAGGTGTGTAGAGTTCCCGATTTTACTTTCTAGACCTCTCCGCGTATCGTCCATTTATGATTGGGTTAACCAACAATACGAAGAACTCATCGGAATGATAGGTAACCACTTTTCAATACAATTAATGAGGATGTGAGAATATGTATAATGATTGAGGTAGTATCGGCTACAGAAAATTGGAAAAAGGAACTCGTCCAACCTTTGAATCGTTCTCCTTTTCACTTTCCTTTCCTTCTTTCATTCTTTCTTTATAATTTTTTTGTTTCGTTTATTTATATTGGTTTTAACGACGCACTGTTATGATAACTGAGATCTGATGGCGTCGGATGGATGATTAATGAGATGATGGGATGATGAGATGAAGTTTCTTGGGTAATGGGAAGGATAGTGGGAAGGAAGCGATCATGGCCGACTTCTCATTTTTGTGGCTGATTTGAATTGCATACACATTTTCAATTATGTGTATCATTTCCGTTCTACATTCGAGGAAAATTTGAATTATATTGGTGATATTTCATTTATCATTTTTTTCCGCTTATGGGGTTTTTAGAAACTTTGAGATGATGTTTCACAAAGATGGTACAACCGATTTGACCCAAAAACTATACAGTTCCAAGTTGGATAAGTTTGCGTATACATAAATAGTTTTATGTCGATCGGTCAAACCCTGCGACCTGTGCAGTGCTTACAAAACAAAAACAAAAAACACAGACAAAACTCTGTAAGAGTTGGGTGGAAATCTTCGCTAACGCACATCTGATTGAATATATTCCAATTATCATTACTATCGAGAGATTTCGCTCGCTGTATGTGATCCGGGAGGCGAGGGGAATATCGTACCCAGTTCAATCCCCGTCGCCGACCATCTTTACATGTTTTATTCATGGTTTCCCTCTGTAGTCTAGGATTAATGCCGGGATGGTTCCTACAATAAGTCGGCCATGTCCGCTTCCTTCCCACTATCCTTCCCATTACCCAAGAACCTTCATCTCATCATCCCATCATCTCATTATTCATCCATCCGACGCCATTAGATCCACGCTATCATAACAGTGCGTCGGTAAAGCCAATATAAAAGTAAAAAAGATTTCAAATGGCTTACCGAAATGATCTCAATGACTCAATTACTCATGAACGATAAATGTCCCTGATCTTCACACCATGATTCATCCCACTAACAATCATTGATCCTGGTCCATACTTCCCTCCGTCAGGTTAGTTGTCCTGACCCCTGCTACGTCACGAGGTCAATGCACTCAAGTCGTGTGGTGAGGAGACTGTCTTTCCCTCTAAGTGCTCGTTGCGGTTCCTTGCGAGGTTGAGTGAGGTAAGACATGTGGTTATAAGGGGAGAAGGGGGAGGGGTGAGATGCGTAGAGAGTAGTGTGACACATGTCAAACCCAGCAGAGAGAGAAAGATTCTAACGTGTGGAAGATAGAAGAGAGCGTTAAATCGAGCGTGTCATACATTTATGTATATGAATATATATATATATATATATATATATATATATATATATATATATATATATATATATATATATATATATCATCCATATTTCATCATATTCATCATTCAATATATATATATATATATATATATTGAATGATAAATATTCATGGATATTGGCTTTTACGCTTTCACCAGTAATCACTTATTTCGACCACTTACCACCGTCGCCTGATGATGCTGGATGAAATTCCAGCGAAACGTCGCATACACCGGTCCTTTTTGGGACCCAACATGCTTTCTAATCGCAGCAAACTTACCGTGGAAACATTTTTACCATCAACCATTGGCCGCGAAAATCTCCGTGCTCACATATATATATATATATATATATATATATATATATATATATATATATATTTATATTGAATTAAATATCAAGAGACAGAGTAGAGAGAGAGAGAGAGAGTGAGAGAGAGAGAGAGAGAGAGAGAGAGAGAGAGAGAGAGAGAGAGAAAATATACCAAGTCGAGAGGTTTTATGTGATTTATGATCGCAGCTAATGATGTGCGTCTCTCATCATGTTATAATGCAGTGTGACGTCACTCCTCAACGACGCAGTTACACGAGCAACAAGTTGTCGTTCTGTGACGCAAAAACCTGGTGCGATATTCACTAATATCAACAATTCAGAACCAGAATCACCAATTAGAATTATAAATTCACAGGAATTAATCTGAAGGTGATAGAAAATCCAAGGAAGATATGAGAGAGAAGCAAATTGAGCTGAAAAAAAAGTATTGACTGTCGTATAGTGAAGCCCATACTACTGTCGGATACTTCTATTGGCTCTAGGACTGTTTATTGGGGTATTATCAGACAGTGAATAATTAATAATAATTCATTTCGCTTATTTTTTGTACACGATTTCACCACAATGATTGAACATCATGCCCTTTGTATTACGAGCATGAAACTACATTATATCCAGTGCTGGACCCCTATTCATGAGATAAATGAGATGTGGTAAAAATCAGTGAGAAAACTATATCATATAATAATGACATGTTTCATCTTATATTTTATGTGAGATACTCGTTTTCTCACTCATTTTTATTTTTCTCACATCTCATTTATCTCAGGAAACTATCTCATATAATAATGACATATTCCATCTTATATTTCATGTGAGATACTCGTTTTCTCACTCATTTTCATTTTTCTCACATCTCATTTATCTCAGGAAACTATCTCATTTAATAATGAATTCAATGTATCCATAGTTTTTAATTCTCAATGTCAAGACATTTCTCGACTTATAAATCTCCACCTTTTGATGGAATTTACTGTCATCTTGAATCTCATAGCCGTGTGTATGTACCCTGTGGGTCTGCAAGGGGTGGGGAGGGGAGGGGAGGGGAGGGCGGGGAGGGGAAGAAATGGTAATTGACAGCTAGCTACGTCACTTGGCCTACTGAGCCACCGAGACAGTAAACAGTGATGTGTTGAGAGGTCATGACGTCACTGCCAATCTAGCAGGTCATATGTTTCGGCCTATCGGAACGATGGATGGTGAGGACGAGATACTTGACTACGATACATATCGGGTGAGTGCGCTGCAATCGGAGATGAGGAGATACATTCAATGATGAAAAAAAAATCGAGCTTCATTTACATTTTTTTTTCGTTCCGAGGAAGGAATTTTACCTGACCTACAGATCGGCAGAACATAAAATTCTGTGAAAAACAAAATTCAGAAAGCTCATATCAGAAAAAACATATCTCACAAAACCCATTTTATCGACAGTTCGTTTCCTCGACCGACCAAATCTTAGAAAGCCCATATCTCCGAAAACATGAATTTTGAAAATTTTAAAAATTCCTATGGAAATGGAGTTTTGGATTTATTCGCGAATTTTCAAATTTCTTACGTTCGGAATGAAATTTCTACACGATCTCCATATTTTTCTAATCGTAGTTTCCTATCAAGAATAAGAAAAATAATATTTAAACGTTCTGTCATTCAAACATTCGATGAAAATTTTGAAAAATGTAAGATATTGAGTTTGAAGTTTGTGAAGTTCAATCAGCAGGTACAAAAGAATAACGGGTACCATGGAATAGTTCTGAAAACAAGGTGCTCATATAACTTCGAGTACATATCCTATAAATATTTCACTCATCCTACAAAGTGTGTGATGCGTTTTCCTAGTTATTACAGGAGTGGTCAATCCTGCCCTTGGGTCTGCTAGATCATGTGCTCAGTGAATCGGAGAATGATCCCACCTTGGTAAGCCCGGACCCATTCCTGTATTGATGCTCCGTAAAAATACACGAGTGATGTTGAAGAATAATTAATAAT
Source organism: Brachyptera putata (assembly GCA_907164805.1). Classification (NCBI taxonomy): domain Eukaryota; kingdom Metazoa; phylum Arthropoda; class Insecta; order Plecoptera; family Taeniopterygidae; genus Brachyptera; species Brachyptera putata. The sequence continues at coordinate 8,176,750 of OU015475.1, forward strand.
CGATTTTTAAAAGTGAATTGTAGTTTTAATTCGTTTCCTCAGACGTATTCTCAAAGTTTCATCAATTCCATGGATATTTCTATTAAATATTCCTATTTTTCAATGTTAATCAATTTTCATTCATTAATATTCTTCGAATATGATATTTTATTATCAAGTTTGATCCACAATATAACCAATTTTCATATTTACCATATTTTTTTTTCAATTCGATACTTACTCATCCCACGACATAAGAAACTGTATCATTTTCCTACTTTTCATCACATTCAACCATAAACAAGTCACAATAGAATTTTTCCTCCACTCTGTGAGATCAGAATCCCTATAATGGTGGAAGTGCCCGATCTGCTGATACTGCCGCGACCAGTAATGCATGTCAGTGCTGTCGCGACCGCTGTACTGCGGGCTGCGTTCAGGGGTTCATTCAGAAAATGTTTCAAACATTTTTTTTCCTGAATATAGTTTCATAGACTGGGCTACATGAATGAAGTGATCAGGTCAATTTTTGCTCGAAGGGTTTTTTTGACAGTTTTCGAGTTTGGAAAATACTAGGAATAGCGGTATACCGGTATATATTTTTTAACAATATCAAATCATGTATACAGTGAACTTTTCATTTGAATAACGTAATTTCAAGTTGATTAGGTCTACAATTTATCGTTTATACAATATAGGATTAACAAATTGTAGACAATCGTAGAAATTATTAATGATAATTAAAATATATCCATCATTAATAACGTATTATTATTATTGTACAAAATGGATAATGTATACGTTATAGGCCTACATAAGTTCTGAGGTGGTGAGATCGCCCTTGTGGTGCCTCATTTGAACGATTATGAACTTTCATTCTCTGAGCTTGGAGGGAAACAATGGACTCTTCTCAAGTTTCCAATTTTGATAATGAGAATGAATAAATATTACTTTTCTATAAATTCTTTGCTCCAAAGGTTTTTTATCCGTATCATTTTCGTGATATATTAAGTTATATAACTACTCCATTTTATAATATTTCCCAAGTATACTCTACCATGAGAGCTGTCTTCAACGACCGACCGTCCCTCCTATCAACAACCCCTAACGATCAGCTGTCTCGAGCCTTCATCTGACACCCATACATTCTTCCATGTCGTTGACTAGACGTCTTTCAGAAGCGAGCTGGAGAATTCCCGAGCAGCAACCGATAAATCTTACTCAATGAAACTCTAATTGTTTTATTATCAATGTTTCTTATTTATGTTTGTTCAATGCAGCAATTAATTGCTATCAAGTGGAAGTCAAGAATTTCTATGGAGACGTTTTGAAGCCATAAATCATTCATGTTTAATTGAGGATAACTTTTCGAACGGTTTTAAAAATGTTGTTTTCTGAAGGGTTTCAATTCATCTTTTACACAAATCGAGAAATTTATTTCAACCATTTATGTCCATTTTCAAAAACCAGTGTAATTGGATGAGAAGTTCACATCTCCAAAATAATTTCATGCTCTTTAATCAATATGGCGTTTTATTTCTATGAATTCAATCAGTTTTGAGATAAATACACAATAAAATTCCATCAGATTCTTTTTATTCATTGAAGTATCATCTTGAAACTGATTGAATTCACTGAGACAAAATGACATATTAATTAAAGAGCATGAAATTATCTTGGAGATGTGAACTTTTCATTCAATTACACTGGTTTTAGGACATGGAAAAAATTAGTGGAGGTGAATTTCTCTATTTTTATAACCACCGTGCATGAACTCCCTTAAGTTTAATTGAGGATAACTTTTCAAACGGTTTTTAAAATGTTGTTTTCTGAACGGTTTCAATTCATCAGAATTTAACGTTTGGGAAGCACAATATGCTTGGAAAAATAGAGAAATTCATCTTCATTGTAATTGTATATGTTCACGAACCAGTGTACTTGAATAAGGAGTTTAGATCAACTACCGGCACATGCAGCGCAGTGGTTAACACGCTCGCTTCATGTGATCCGGGAGATGAGGGAATTCCGAACCTAGTTCGATCCCCGCCGCCGACCATCTTTACAGAGGTTTTCCATGGTTTCCCTCTGTAGTCTAGGATAATGCCGGGATGGTTCCTACAATAAGTCGGGCATGACCGCTTCCTTCTCATTACCCAAGAACTTCATCTCATCATCCCATCATCTCATTAATCATCCATCTGACGCCATTAGATCTGCGCTATCATAACAGTGCGTCGTTAAACCCAATATAAATTGCAAAAAAAAGTTCATCAACTCCGAGACAATTGTATGCTCTGTTATCAATAGGATTATACGACATTCTATTTTTGATAATTTAATCAGTGTTAGTATAATGCCTCGAAGAATTTCATAAGAAACAGTTGTCCATGGATACCACTCTGGACAGAATATGGCCAGAGGAATCAAAACGGACTTATAAACTAACCAAATCAATTTTCTGCATATAACGGATAAAATTATTCAATGGATTAAATATTATTAATTGCTTTCATAGATCATTATATATCTTGAATTTCGGAAAAGAATGAAGAAAAAGAGAAAATTCCGGTGAATTCACCACGCAGTCGGTGTCACATTCATGATTCTCATAGGGTGGATTGCAGAAACGAAGTTTAAACCCGGCCTACCTGAAACGCCGTCTAAGGCCCGGTATTATCTATGACTACCAATAACGTAACGGAATAAGCAACTTGATCATTTCCTTTCGCGCCATGCGGGAATCGAAGGGATGCCGTCATACTCAATTTACTGGTAGTATTATATATCGATTCATAAAAGTAATACGTGTAATGCACTCTGTGAATCCAGCTCTTCCCAATTGTATTAAGCAACGTTGGAATACATTCCATTTGAATTGGACACTCTGAATTTTAAATACGTGTGTAAAAGCATTTGGATCCCTAGTCAAGAGCCATACTGCCACATTTACCAATTGATATCTGCATTAATTACTTGACATCTGCGAGAAAGAACAGAAACAATGCAAGTACTCAACTATGTACTTTACATTGAAATACGAGCTGAATGCGTACGTTTTGATTTGAAATTGCGAATCTCAAAAATGTACACTTCAGCGCGTCACATTTTTTACTTCCATCATGGTGAGAAGACGTCCAATGTTGAAAGTATATAACTTACGCCATGTTGCTTATCCCGTTACGTTATTGGTAGTCATAGGTATTACCAAGTCCTTTTAACCTTTATCTCAGAGTTGTTGAGAACAAATAGCATGAGTAACCATGGTGATAACAAGTTTAAACTGCCAGTTGGAGCTACTCCCACGTTGGCAATACCGTATCTAAGAATACAAAATAGCGTTGCAGAGGCAATGCTATTTTGTACTTGGGCGGCGTCTAAAGTGGGCCGGGGTTCAAACTTCGCCTTTGCAATCCACCCCTTGACATATTCAACTCATTGTTAGACGAGCTTTAGCGAGGATTCAATTTGACATACTGAAAAAAATTGGTGTTCGTTTATGTTTTTTTTTTTTTTTTATATGTTTTTTTGTCGGTTTTCCACAGGTCAAACGGCTACATCTATCAACCTAAAACTTTTTTTCAATATGGTTCCTCATCTAACTGAGATCTGTAAAGTTTTGTGGCATTATCGAGAAGTAACTTTTTTTTTTATGAATTTTAGAAATTTCGAAAATACCCATTAGAATAACATGGCGGGAAAAAAAAAATATTTTCCCCAAAAAACCGAAATTTCGCGTGAAGTTGAATTACATTTTGATACACATTTCTAAAAATTTTCAGCTTGATCGGGTCAGCCATTTTGAAGAAAAAACATAAATGTGCTAAATTGGTACCACTCGAAGCAGTTTTTACCCATTTTCACCCATACTATTCGCTCGTCTATCAACGCATATATGGCGTTATCCTAGTAAGAAACAATTACTGAAATGCTCAGTTACTGACCTAATATACTTTCAGAACTGTCGGCCATAAAATACGTATTAAATGATCCGAAATATAAAATTGAAACTTATCACATCCATTCCTCATGTCACTACATTTACCAACGAATGTTCCAAGCTATTAACTGCATTATCGACTCGCAACTTCTTTACCGACAGCACTATCATGTCAAGGTGTAATGCCACGTTGCAATTAATCTGTCTAGCCGGCTGGTCTGTACCGGAGTGACATATTGTGACAGGCACACTGTGACACGATGTGACAGGCTGTTTCTGGCAGATCGAGACAATGTTCAACTACAGACATCACGTGGTGCGTGGTACGGACAACCAATCACAGCTGGGCGGGGGCGGGGGGCGGGAGGTAATAAAATCAGAATGGGATAAAGAAATTAACAACAAGGCTGTGTTCCAAATGTCGCCAAGTGCACTAGTAAGGGCACTTGTGACATCACAACCGGAAGTGCCGCCATTTTAAGTGGTGTTCCACTAGTCGGTTTGAAAAAGTGTGCACTTCCAAGTGCACTTGGAAGGGAGCTTTCGTAAGTGTGCATCGTATGTACACTTTTATGTACCCTTGTGCACTTGAGAAGTCTGTTAATTGTTGTTTGTTGTGTTTCATCGAAAAAATGAAGTGTTGTAGGCCTAATAACACTTTTTAATGCATAAATATATAAATAAAGCTTTTACTATTCATTAAAGATGATTGAATGCATGTTTTTATCAAAATAAAATATAACCTCAAAATTATTGACAATAGCTAACAGAAAGCGCTGAAGTAGTTAGGTGTGTTCCAATAGTTGTTTTCAAGTGCTCAAATCAGTGTACTTACACGCAAGTGCACTAAACGGCTAGGGCCCTTACGAGTGCACTAGACATTTGGAACACAGCCCAAGCTTCATGAAATTAAACCTACAATTGACCTATGGGATTCCTCGATTCGAGGGTCGCGATGAGAGGAAGTCGTTCTTGCAAGTTTTTCTATCTATGCTTCTATACAGAATTGGTATTGCCAAAGACCCCGTTTTCATTACTACTCAACTACTCTAGTAACCCCATCTACGATCGTAAGTGACCGTGTGTGAACACCAGATAGTGGCTACGCTCGTAACAAAAGCTACTACAGTCAACTTACTCTCGTTACTAGGGTTACTGTAGTAGACGAACGCTCATTGCTTGGTACGATCGTAGCCTCGTAGGAAGTCTTTGCTCGTAGGATACGTTTTGGTAGAATAATTACAAGATGGCGTCGACCAAATGTGTCAAAACACACTCACGCGGTAAATTATGTAACTAAAACGTCTAGTAACCAAGAACCTATATTTTGTCCGTGTGAACGCAATATTAGTTACTGCCCATTTACTCTGGTAACTCTACTGTAGTAGGATGGTAGTAATGAAGACGGGGTCAAAGTCATGATCATGGTCTAAAGGAGGACACAAAGAATGAAACATATAATTTCTGAAATTGATCTGAGGATTTTCAGTTTGCTCTGAGAGTAAGGAAGTAGAAGTCGTCATTATTCATAAGATGAGTGTTAACGAAGATTTCCACCCAACTCTTGCGGAGCTTTGTTTGTCTGTTTGTTTGTTTGTTTGTGGGCAGTGCACAGGTCGCAGGGTTTGAAAGATCGACATGAAACTCTTTCTGTGAACACGAATTTATCCAACATAGAACCCTATAGTTTTGGAGACAAATCGGTTGGACAATTATTGAGAAACATTATCTCAAAGATTCTAGAATCCCCATAAGATTAGCCTGAGCGGAAAGAATTTAAAGTAAAAATTTCCCCAAAAAATTAAAATTTTCCTCAAGTGAAACAAATTATAAACAAAAAA
>OU015475.1:8182606-8262606 GCA_907164805.1 Brachyptera putata
GAGCGTTAAAACGAGCGTGTCATACATTTATTTTTTATAAAAATATATAATATATATTATTATATATATATTAAATTTATATAACAGTGAGCCCTTGGACCGGTGGGTACGGGTAAGCATTCCCCCCGGGGAATTCTGTACCCCGGGGGCCGGGTCCGTTAGTTCCGGGTAAGGGGGTAACCCGTACCTTAAATAGAAAATGGATTTTTTTAAATAATCAAGCCTGATAGAATTTAATTCGCATTTTTTTCATAAGTTTTTCACCAAATTTTTCAGCCTCCTCAACTTGTACAATGGTCGTCAAATTAGTCGCACACTACCGGATCTGTGGCAAACCCTGCAGGTAGAACCCTTCCGCAACCCCTTTGTTTCCCCTGCCAAATCTATTCTTTACCCAGAAAATGAGAAGCAATTGTTTTGTTTAGTTTTTTTTTTATTAGTTTTTAAATTACCGGTAATACCCCCGGTTTCGGCGGGTACCCGGTTCTAATTGTTACCCCAAGACACTAATAATTATAATATAAATATATAATATTTAATTTTTATATATAATATTATATAATAAAATGTTATATATAAAATTTTTATATATATTAAAAATATATAATATTATAATTTTTAAAAATATTATTTTTATATATATATTATATTATATAATTAAATATTGAATGGAATTCATGGTATTTGGGGTTTCGCTTTTTCCGAATTTTGGTTTTACAGTCCCTGGGACTTGTCCGGACGTTTCCTAAAAGTTGCATTTTTTTATCAGAATTCAATGAGAGTGAAATTACTAAACTACGTGCTTTTGCACAACAGAAAAAACGATTAAAAAATATTATCGGTTCTCCCAAACAATTTTTATAGATTTTGATTTTTTTTTTTATTAATGCGTTTTAAACCCCCAAAAATTGTAATATTTTAATAATATTATTATATTATATTAATAATATTTATTTTTAAGAATAAAATCAAGGGAAAAGGAGAGAGAGGGGAGAGAAGAGGAGGGAGGAGAGGAGAGGGGAGGGGGAAAAGAAGGAGAGAGAGGAGAGGGGGAGGAAAGGGGGAGAGAAGAGGGGAGGGAGAAAGGGGGGAGAGAAGGAGAGGGGAGGAGAGGAAAAGAATGAGAGAAAGAGGAGAGAAGAGAGAGAGCGAGGGAGAGGAGGGGGGAGAGAGAGGAGAGGGGAGGAAAAAATACAAGTCGAGGGTTTTATGGATTTATGATGGTTAAAGATGGCGTCTCTTCAGTTATAAGCATGTGACGCACTCCCCAACGGCCGTTCAGGAAAAAAAAAGTTGGTTAGGAGCAAAAACCGGGCGATATTTTCCAATATCAACAATTCAGAACCATATTAAATTGAATTATAAATTACAGGAAAAATTTGAAGGTGATAAAAAAACCGAGAAGTATGAGAGAGAAGAAATTTAGCCAAAAAAAAAAATTTTACGCGGAAGTGAACCAATAACGCGAAAAACTTCTTTGGTTAGGCTGTTTTTTTTTTGGATTTTAACGAAAAATCAACAATATTATTGTCGTTTTGTACACGATTTTACCCAATAAATTAACACATGCCCCCTGCTTACGGCAGGAACCTACATTATATCCAGTGCTGGACCCCTATTCCTGAGATGAATGAGATGTGAGAAAAATCAGTGAGAAAACTATCTCATATAATAATGACATATTTCATCTCATATTTTATGTGAGATACTCGTTTTCTCACTCATTTTTATTTTTCTCACATCTCATTCATCCCAGGAAACTTCTCATTATATAATGACATATTCCATCTTATATTTTTATGTGAGATACTCGTTCTCTCACTCATTTTCATTTTTCTCACATCTCATTTATCTCAGCAAACTATCTCATATAATAATGACATATTTCATCTCATATTTTATGTGAGATACTCGTTTTCTCACTCATTTTTATTTTTCTCACATCTCATTTATCTCAGGAAACTATCTCATTTAATAATGAATTCAATGTATCCATAGTTTTTATTCTCAATGTCAAGACATTTCTTGACTTCTTATAAATCTCCACCTTTTGATGGAATTTACTGGCATCTTGAATCCCATAGCCGTGTGTATGTACCCTGTGGGTCTGCAAGGGGTGGGGGGGGGAGGGGTGGGGAGGGAATGAGATGGTAATTGACAGCTAGCTACGTCACTTGGCCTACTGAGCGACCGAGACAGTAAACAGTGACGTGTCGAGAGGTCATGACGTCACTGCCAATCTACCAGGTCATATGTTTCAGCCTATCGGAACGATGGAGGGTGAGGACGAGATACTTGACTACGATACATATCGGGTGAGTGAGCTGCAATCGGAGATGAGGAGATACATTCAATGATGAAAACAAAATCGAGCTTCGTTTACATTTTTTTTTCGTTTTAGAAGAAGGAATTTTACTTGACCTACAGATCGGCAGAACATAAAATTCTGTAAAAACAAAATTCAGAAAGCTCATATCAGAAAAAACATGTCTCAAAAAACCCATTTTATCGACAGTTCGTTTCCTCGACAGACCAAATCTTAGAAAGCCCATATCTCCGAAAACATGAATTTTGAAAATTTTAAAAATGTTATGGAAATGAAGTTTTGGATTTATTCGTGAATTTTCTAATTTCTCATTGTCGGAATGAAATTTTCAATCGATGCTCCAATCGAGTATACGAAAAATAATATGTCAACTATCCGGTACCGGTATTCAAAAATTGAATGAAAATTTCGAAAAATGTCAAATATTGAGTTTGAAGTTTGTGAAGTTTAATCAGCGGATACCAGAGAATAACAGGTACCATGGAATAGTTCTAAAAACAAGGTGCTTATATAACTTCGAGTACATCCAATGAATATCTATTATCCTACAGATTATGTGATGCGTTTTCCTAGTTATTATAGGAGTGGTCAACACTGTTCTTGGGTCTGCTATAGCATGTCCCCAGATGGCAGAACGATCCTACCTTGTTATTCCTGGACTCATTTGTGTATTGATGCTCCGTAAAAATCCACGAGTGATGTTGAAGAATAATTATCTATCGATTTTTGAAAAGTGAATAGTAGTTTCAATTCGTTTCATCACACATGTTCTCAAAGTTTCATCCAATTTTCATGGATATTTCTGTTCAATTTTTATATTTTCAATGTCAATCAATTTTTTTTTATTCATATTCATCGAATATGATATTTTCTCATCAGATTTGGTCCAAAATATGACAAATTTTCATTTTTACCATATTCATTTTTTTTTTAATTCGATACCAACTCATCCCACGATATGAAAATCTGTATCGTTTTCCTACTTTACATCATATTCAACCATAAACAAGTCACAGTAGAGAGATTTCCTTCACTCTGTGAGATCAGAATCCCTATAATGGTGGAAGCGCCCGATCTGCTGATACTGCCGCGACCAGTGTTGGATGTCAGTGCTATCGCGACCGCTGTACTGCGGGCTGCGTTCAGGAGTTCAATCAGAAAATGTTTGAAACAATTTTTTTCTGAATATAGTTTTATAGACTGGGCCACATGAATGAAGTGAACAGGTCAATTATTGCATAGAAAGTCATTTTTGACAGTTTTTCAGTTTGGAAAATACTAGGAGCTACGGTAGGCCTTTATATATTTTCAAATATCTATAATTATGTATAAAGTGAACTTTTCATTTGAATATAACGTAATTTCAAGTTGATTAGGTCTACAATTTATTGTTTACAGTATATTGGATCAAAAAATTGTTACAATAGTAGAATTCATGAATGATAAATAAACTATATTTATCATTAATAATTTATTATTATTATTGTACAAAATGGATGAAAAATATGTAAATCTTCATTCAGATCTCTGCCCATGTACGTTGGGTTGCCTCGTTCGACACAGAATAACAATTAAATTCAGATTCAGAATCAAGAACATTACGTTATGAGCCTACATAAGTTTTGATGTGGTGAGATCGCCCTTGTGGTACTCAATTTTATCGTCCATGAACTTTTATTCTCTGAGCTTAAAAAGAAACAATGAACTCTTCTCAAGTTATCGACTTAATTATAATATCGACGAATTCATCCAAGCGGCCAAACATTGCAATTGCAATTACTGTATTCATTCTATAAACTTGACACCTTGAATGTCTTTTTATTTCTGACAAGAGCAGCTCAAAACTCAACTTCTGCTGCTATTTTATCATATATGTGTGAATTTTACTAATGACTTTCCAATGTAAATACTCTTACATTTCATTTATATGTAGGCCTATAACTATGACAATTTTCAATACTCGTACAGATTTATTTTATGAATCAATGTGCACATGAGTGATTGTACATGTACAATGATGAAATGAATGATTTATTATTATTATCATTATTAGTTTCCGATTTTGATAATGAGAATAAATAAATATTACTTCTTCATAAATTCTTTGCTCCGAAGGTTTTTTATCCGTAACAATTTCGTGATATATTAAGTTATATAACTACTCCATTTTATAATATTTCCCGAATATACTCTAACATGAGAGCTGTCTTCAACGACCGACCGTCTCTCCTATCAACAACCCCTAACGATCAGCTATCTCGAGCCTTCATCTGACACCCACACATTCTTCCATGTCGTTGACTAGACGTCTTTCAGAAGCGAGCTGGAGAATTCCCGAGCAGCAACCGATAAATCTTACTCAATGGAACTCTAATTGTTTTATTATCAATGTTTCTTATTTATGTTTGTTCAATGCAGCAATTAATTGCTATCAAGTGGAAGTCAAGAATTTCTATGGAGACGTTTTGAAGCCATAAATCAATTGAGTTTAATTGAGGATAACTTTTTGAACTGTTTTCGAAACGTTGTTTTTTGAAGGGTTTCAATTCATCTCTTACACAAATCGAGAAATTTATTTCAACCATTTTTGTCCATTTTCGAAAACCAGTGTAATTGAATGAAAAGTTCACATCTCCAATATAATTTCATGCTCTTCAATCAATATGACATTTTATTTTTGTGAATTCAATCAGTTTTGAGATAATTACACAATGGATTCCATCACATTCCTCCTATTCATTGAAGTATCATCTTGAAACTGATTGAATTCACTGGAACAAAATGTCATATCAATAGACGGACATGAAATTATCTTGGAGATGTGAACTATTCATTCAATTACACAGGTTTTCGAACATGGAAAAAATAAGTGGAGGTGAATTTCTCTATTTTTATAACCACCTTGCATGAACTCCCTTAAGTTTAATCGAGGATAACTTCTTGAACGGTTGTTTTTGGAACGGTTTCAATTTATCCGAATTCAACGTTTAGGAAGCTCATGCTTATAAAAATAGAGAAATTCATCTTCACTATAATTGTCTATGTTCACGAACCAGTGTAGTTGAAAATATTTTTATTCTCCTCAAAAAAATGAAATTTCGCTTGAAGTTGAATAACATTTTGATACACATTTCTAAACAGTTTCAGCTTGATCGGGTCAGCCGTTTTGAAGAAAAAACATAAAATGTGCTAAATTGGTACCACTCGAAGCAGTTCTCAACTATTACTACCCACACTATTACTACCCGCTCGTCTAACAACGCATATGGCGTTTTCCTAGAGAGAAACAATTACTTAAATGCTCAGTTACTGACATAATATACTTTCAGAACTGTCGGTCATAAAATACGTATTAAATGATCCGAAATATAAAATAAAAACTTATCACATCCATTCCTCATGTCACTACATTTACCAACGAATGTTCCAAGCTATTAACTGCATTATCGACTCACAACTCCTTTACCGACAGCACAACCATGTCAAGGTGTAATGTCACGTTGCAATTAATCTGTCTAGCCGGCTGGTCTGTACCGGAGTGACATATTGTGACAGGCACACTGTGACACGATGTGACAGGCTGTTGCTGGCAGATCGAGACATTGTTCAACTACAGACATCACGTGGTGCGTGGTACGGACAACCAATCACAGCTGGGCGGGGGCGGGGGGGGGGGGGGGATTAAAGATAATCAAATGAGCGATAGTGAAGTTCTCCTTTTCTCCATACCACTCTTATGGAGTTTTGTATGTGTGTTTTTTTTTCTGTTGGTTTGTTAGACGAGCTCTAGCAAGGATTCAATTTGATATACTGAGAAAAATTGGTGTTTGTTTTTATGTTTTTTTCAATTTTATATATGTTTCTTTGTCGGTTTTCCACAGGTCAAACGGCTACAACTATCAACTTCAAACTGTTTTCAATATGTTTCCTCATCTAACTTAGATCTGTATAGTTTTGTGGCATTATCAGGTGGTAACTTTTTTTTTTATGAATTCTAGAAATAAAATACCCATTGGAATAACTAGGAAAACGCCTTATATGCGTTGTGAGATGAGCTTAGAAGTATGGAATGTAGAATTAAGAATATTTGGTCGGCTCAATGTACATATACAGGCCATGGATCACTTCAAAGGTTTAAAAACCGCGGCTGTCTGTTGGTATATGGACCTTGGTTTCCAAACAATTCAACCAGTGCCTTCTTCATATCCATCACAGATTTCAAACGTTTAATTTATTGGTGACACTTGTTGCTCACATTTGATAGTTTCTTAATTGCTTTTCTTAATTGCTTTTATTGATGTGTAAAAAAGTACATTAAAAATGAGTTTTCTTCGTTGTTTCACATCCGATTGTTCCATAAGTCGCTTAAAATGTGTATGATAGTTCTTCCCACACTCAGTATAAATTTGAGAGCTTTTGAAAAAAATAAAATTCCAAGTATTTCTCCCCTGGCCTATTCTTATGGGGAATTTCCATACTTTCCGATTATTTTCCGGAAAATCCGTTTGACCGATTTTTCTGAAAAACAATCCCAACCTACTCTGGTATAACACCAATTCGTAAAAAAAGTTTCGAGTTGATTGAAACTTTTCCTGACCTGTATGCCGCGTACAAAATTACACAAAAAAAAAAAAAAAAAAAAAAAAAAAAAAACATAAAAACCAAGTCCAAAATTTTTCGGTATATGGAATGCAAATTTTCGCTACGCTCATCTAACAAAGCGGGAAAGAAAAAGAAAATATTTTTATTTTCCAAAAAAATGAAATTTTGCGTGAACCTGAATTACATTTTGATACACATTTCCGGAAATTTTCAGCTTGATCGGGTCAGCCATTTTGAAGAAAAAGCATAAAATGTGCTAAATTGGTACCACTCGGAGCAGTTTTTACCCATACTATTACTATTCGCTCGTCTAACAACGCATATATGGCGTTTTCCTAGTATAAAATAATTCGTATCGTATTTTCGTATCAGGATCTTAACCTACCACTTCCAAATACTTGAAAACTCTACAACCAATAAAATACATATTCACTGCAAAATGCTTGAGAATGAAAAAAAAACTAAAACGATAATAATTCCCACGTCACAAACTTCAGAAACAAATTCGATAATAATTCCATCGAGATAAATCTAGTGTGATAATAATACTTGGTAATAAAAACTGATATGAAATAATAAAGAGTTTGAGATTACGATGTAGATGAAGCTTATTTCCTGTTCTCGTCTTGACCCAAATCCGTATCAAACTTGAGAGAAGAAATTCAATGATAATAAGTGTTAAAAAGTCTATTGTTATTGAAAACGAGAAGTTGTGAAACATTATTAGTTATTTTAATTACTTATTACAGATTGTTCTTAAAACAGGTGGTAATGATTACTCTCATGAAAAAACAAACAAACATACTTAATAAAATTATACTTTGTTATTTATTCTTAGAGCCGGTTGTACCAAGGGATGATTGAATATTACTTGGTTAATCATTACTTAAGGTACAAAAATAGCATAGGTAACCAAGGGTGATGACAAGTTAATTTGCTAATTTTTGCTTAATTCACTTATCAACACTTGGTACAACCGGCTCTTAGCTCTCTATCTTCGTTATATTCTTCATATCATTCGTGTGTTTGGATTATTCCTAATACCAATGTTGGTAGTGTCCGGATATATCGCAGAAACAGTTTATACTTATGTGTTCCGGACTTTCGGCAACTCATGGTCTGTGGCGAACATATCAATTAGGATTTCTGAAATTGGGTTGTTGATTTCGAGTTTACTCTGAGTTTAATCTTTATTCAGATCCCTGCCCATATTCGGGTCGCCCATACGACACTGAATGATAAAATACAACAGGATACAAAATATATAATCACAGATAATAAAATAAAAGAATGGATAATGATGAGATTAAAATTGAAAAAATAAATTATGAGGAAAAATAGTAGTAATTGAATCTAAATCAATTTAAAAACTAACAAAATCACTAACGGTTACTAATTGGTGACATTGATATCGTCATTAATAATTGATAAATATATATATATAAATATATATTCGACCACTTACCACCGTCGCCTGATGATGCTGGATGAAATTCCAGCGAAACGTCGCATCAACCGGTCCTTTTTAGGACCCAACATGCTTTCTAATCGCAGCAAACTTACCGTGGAAACATTTTTACCATATATATATATATATATATATATATATATATATATATATACATATATATATAATTACACATTGTTTCAGGGTTTTAACGCGTATTATAAAAACAAGGGTGAATTCAAATATAAAATGGCTTTATTAAGTGAATTGAAGTGAAGTGAACCTGATATATATATATAATATATGAATATATTTATATATATATATATATAAATATATATATATATATATATATATATATATATATATATATATATATAAATATATATAAATATATATATATATATATATATATATATATATATAATATATATATATATTCATATATATATATATATATATATATTATATATATATATATATATATATACATATATTTATAATTACACAATGTTTCAGGGTTTTAACGCGTATTATAAAAACAAGGGTGAATTCAAATATAAATGGCTTCATCAAGTGAATTGAAGTGAAGTGAACCTGATATATACAGATATATATATGAATATATTTATATATATATATATATATAAATAATATAAATATATATATCTATATACTATATATATTATATATATATATATAAATATATATATATTATTTATATATATATATATATATATATATTATATATATATAATATATATATATATATATATATATATATATATATATATATATATATATATATATTTGTGATATTCTTCAAGGAATTGAAGAAAGGTGCAATCATATTCCTCACGAATTGGATTCTTCAAATGTCAAGAGGTAATTTCAACGCTAAATCACGTACTAAAATTTCAAAATCGCTTTTCTGTTCTAAAAGCACGCCAATATAATGAATACTTGATTCAATTTATTTTATTTCATGACATAAAATAAATCAGAAGACGGTTACGTGAGTAATTGAGAACCCAGTGAGATGATCTCATGAGAGCAATGAATGTATCCGTCGCGTTTTAACTGAGAGATGAAGTGAATAAACTATATACCGCAATCAAAAATATACATTTCGAAACCTATTATTATTGACGATTAGAAGAATATAGTTTGATCAATTTTTTGAATTGAATTATATTATTTATTCATTGATTGTTTTTAATATATCAATATATTCGATTCTCATATTTTTATGATATAAGTTGATGAATATATATAGAGAGAAGCACTGGAAGATTATCAGGAACGATTAGTCTGTGGTTTAAAAGTTATAGAAAGACCTAGTAAAATGATTGAGGAAATGAGAAGGAAAAATTAGGCGAAACGAAGACAAATAGAAAGAATGTGCAATTTTATTAGAGTCAAGAATGAATATACAGGATGGGATGAGAATTGGAAAGGGATCACAAAGAAGTACAAGGGGAGGGGTGAGAATGGAAGTGGAAAAAGTGAATAGAGAAGTAGGTAAATATGGATTCATTCAAAGAACGACGCGGGAATGGAATGAATTGAGAGAACATATCAAGAATTTAACGAAGATTGGTGATTTAAGAAGAGAGCTAAGAAAAAAATAAAGTATAATTTTATCGAGTATGTTTGATTGTAATTTCATTAGGTATAGTAACCATTACCACCTGTTCTATGAACAATCTGTAATGAATAAATAAAATATGTGAATATGTAAATACGAATGTATCCGTCGCGTCTTAACTGAGAGATGAAGTGAATAAACTATATATCGTGATCACAAATAGACATTTCAAAACTCATTATTATCGACGATCAGAAAAATGCATTTTGATCAATCATTTTGTATTGAATTATCTTATTCATTCATTATTTGTTTTTAATATTTCAATATATTTGATACTTATATTTTCATGATATAATTTTATGAATATATATATAAGGTTAAGTGAACCTTGTTCAAGTGATTAGTTCAAAGTGAAAGATATCAACATTCGTGTTTCGATTATTCCTGATACCAATGTTGGAAGTGTCCGGATATATCGCAGAAACGGTTCATATAATTATATTGTGTTCCGGACTTTCGGCAACGGAAGACTTTTATCCGCAGCGAAGAAGTGTGTCACAGACAGCGTAGACCTGGTGTTAAAGTTCATTGCTTTTGATTTGAAATAATAATAAAATGAGGTGGTAAGATCGCCCTTGTGGTGCCCCGTCCAAACGATCCTACTTTCATCCTTAGCCGAAACAATGATTTTGTATCCAGATTCGATATGATTGAAACCATAGGTACACGCAGAATATGCGTTGTACGATGAGCGAGATGTCTATATAAAGTATAATCTACACACCTTGATCATATGAAATATACTTCATTCGATACCAACGAATCTAGAGAGCCGTGAATTAACAATGCAACAATTTTCTGCTATTATTTCTATCTATTCGATGAATGAAGAATATGAATTACATTATTTTCTTTGAAACGGCTGGTCCGAATTGCATACAAATTTCAAATTAGATGTATCATTCCGTTCTTACATTTGGGGAAAATTTGAATCATATTGGTGAGATTTTATCTTTCAATTCTTCTTGCTCAGCCTAATCTTATGTGATTATTAGGTACTTTGAGATGTTTCAGAAAAATAGTGCAACCGATTCGACCCAAAAACTACAGGGGGAGGGGGGACATTCCTGTACAAGATAAACCCAGTTCTAACTTAAACCCAGAATTGAAGGTGGCCGTGTTCTAACTTAGGATAATACTGATTTTCTTCTGTTTTTCTGTTCATCTTCACTAAACACGGATTAAATCGTAGGTCTACAGGTATGCTCCCCCAGGGTTTCAAGTTGGGTAAGTTTGCGTATAAAAAAAATGTTTGATGTCGATCGGCAAACTCTGCGATCTGTGCAGTGCTTACAAACCAAAAACCCAAAAAGAAAACAGGCAGACAGAGCTCCATAAGAGTTGCATGGAAATCTTCGCTCACGCTCATCTAATAACGCAATGAAGTTGAAATGAGTTAAAAGTAAGAAATGAAGATGATAAGTTAACTTCTTGTTATTTCCGCGACCTAAATCCCGCATTAAATAAAAGTGTCGAAGTTTTCAGCTTAAGAACTTCTATTAAAGTATTCTTTTAAAACTTGGCTATCAAATCACAAGTATTTATTGTTTCTCTTTAATCCAGTATTTCCGTTCGACTCGTTCGAGTGAGCGACTTTCAGTTCGACTAGAGAATAAATGTCAGGTTTTAGTGTTAGAATGTTGGTAGTACAGTACTGGATAGAAGGTTTGAGGACATTCGGTGATGGGAATTTGAAATAATGTTGTCGATTAAAAATGATATCTAGAAACAATCCCTGAAAATTGGCTTTTGGGAGAGATTTTTTGGTACCGGTAGGTGAGTTTAGCGAATTGTATAATTTTTTTCAAATTAGAATTTGTAAGAAATTTGTGAGAATTCGGTGATGGGAATTCAAGTGGACAAAGATCTTGTTTTATTCATTTGTTCACCTTTTTTTTCAAGTGTGACAAATACATGGATATAATTCGTTTGAACACATCCATAACCTGAATGCCAAAATAAATGTCAGGTTTTAGTGTTAGAATGTTGGTAGTACAGTACTGGATAGAAGGTTTGAGGACATTCGGTGATGGGAATTTGAAATAATGTTGTCGATTAAAAATGATATCTAGAACAATCCCCGAAAAATTGATTTTTGATAGGGAATTTTTGGTATCGGTAGGTGAATTTGACGAATTGTGTAATTTTGTTCAAAGTAGAATTTGTAAGAAATTTGTGAGAATTTGGTGATAGGAATTTGAGAAATGTTGTCGATTAAAAATGATATCTAGAACAATCCCCGAAAAATTGATTTTTGATAGGGAATTTTTGGTATCGGTAGGTGAATTTGACGAATTGTGTAATTTTGTTCAAAGTAGAATTTGTAAGAAATTTGTGAGAATTTGGTGATAGGAATTTGAAAATGTTGTCGATTAAATGATATCTAGGAACAATCTCCGAAAAATTAGTTTTTGGTAGAGCATTTTTGGTACCGGTAGGTGTTTTTAGCGAAATGTATAATCTGTTCAAAGTAGAATTTGTAAGAAATTTGTGAGAATTTGGTGATAGGAATTTAAGAGGACCCATACCTCGTTTTTTTTTGTTCGACACTTCTTTTTCAAGTGTGACAAATACATGGGTATAATTTGTTTGAACACATTCATGGGTTTGGGAATTATTTTCAGTTACATGCGTAGTGCTATTTCCATTGGTAAGATCGCCCTTGTGGTGCCTCGTCCAAACGTTCCTACTTTCTTCTTTAGCCTCAATAGACCGGGAACAATGATTTTGTATCAGGTTTCGATGTAATTAAAGAAATATATATATATATATAAAAACCTTTATTGGTCCCTGGCTTATCAAAAAGTATACAGGATAATAATCAATATAAAATACAGTTTTTTAAATATGAAATATAGTTGAATAAATGAGAAATTGAAATTGAAAATTGAAATGAATAATAATAACAGTATGTTTTAAAAAAAATACTAATGATAAAATATAATACTAATGATGACAATTGAAATATTTGAGGTTCTTACAAATGGAAAAAAAAATGGAAAAAGATAATTAAAAAAAGATGATTAATTATTACAAACTATTCATCTTATAGTTTAATCAAGATCGTATGATTGCCAGACGCATAGATTTGGAATGACACATTTCGTTTCTGTGTAATTTCGAAAACTAGGCGACAGAAATTGAATAGTTCAAGCTCATACAATCTCTGGAGTATCAAAAATATCCGTGATTCATTTTCAAAAGAATTGTGATATCTCATACCGTTCTAAAGGTATAACAAAAAAACGATATGTAATTGTTAAAGCGACTGCGCTTGTAGAAGCTTCATCTTGAACAAATCTTGAATCATTTGAAAACAATTGGGTATCTTGTTCATTATATGATGCAAGTTTCCACAAAATGGTTGTACTAGTTATTGGTTTCCACTCTAATACGTTATCATCGATCAATGTGTAAGTTAACGGCAAATGTAGCTCAGTGGTTAACGCGCTCGCTTCGTGTGATCCGGGAGGCGAGGGGAATTCCGAACTCAGTTCGAACCCCGCCGCCGACCATCTTTACAGGGGTTTTTCGTGGTTTCCCTCTGTAGTCTAGGCTGATGCCGGGATGGTTCCTACAATAAGTCGGCCATGACCGCTTCGTTCCCACTATCCTTCCCATTACCCAAGAACCTTCATCCCATCATCCCATCATCTCATTAATCATCCATCCGACGCCAGTAGATTTATATATATATATATATATATATATATATATATATATATATATATATATATATATATGTCAGTGAACCTACGTTAACACGTACCACAATGTTAGCAGATGAAGTTTCTGCTCCCAACAATCGAGTGGTAGAATGAAATGAACAACAATATTTCACATTTATCAACATAGAAATAAATATTTGATATATTCGTTTGCTAATTACGGCTGATGGTGAGTTAGTTTGGCTGTCTCAACACTTCTAGATGGTCTTGTCACAAGAATAAGAATGTATTCAATATCTTCATTCCAACAAAAAACATAAAAACGGACACCAATTTTTTCCAGTATGTCAAATTGGGGTTCGTTTTCATTTTCATTTTTTTTTTTTCATGTTTTTATGTTTTTTTGTCGGTTCCTCACAGTTCAAACGGCTACAGCTATCAACTCCGAACTTTTTTTCAATATGGTTCCTCATCTAACTTGGATCTGTATAGTTCTGTGACATTATCGAGGGGTCCCTTTTTTTTATGAATTTTAAAAATTTCAAAAATACCCATTAGAATAACATGGCGGAAAAAAAAATATATTTTCATTTTCCAAAAAAATGAAATTGTGCGTGAAGTTGCATTACATGTTGATACACATTTCTAGAAATTTTCAGCTTGATTGGGTCAGCCATTTTGAAGAAAAAACTTCAAGTGTGCTAAATTGGTACCACTCGAAGCAGCTTTTACCCTACTATTACTATTAGCTCGTCTAACAACGCATATATGGCGTTTTCCAAGTCTGATTATTTCTGAAATGTATAAACATGAATTCCAGATCCAAGTATTAATTCTGTCCCTGACTATACTCCAAGAGTGTTTCCATGGTTACATGACAAGTCAAGTGTGCCGATGTCAGTAAGTCGAGAACTCGTCCGTCTTGTCAGTCCAGGATTCTTCCTGTAGGAATGTCGGGAGTGGGTGAATATAGGTTACAGATACTAGCTGGATATTATGAGACAACTATTCCCATTGCTTCTCTAATATTCGATAGTTTTTTTTCATTTCTTTCCCTCAACTTTAGAACTTGGAATATAATCATTGTTCCCCGGATGAGAAGTATGGAAAGTTGAATGTTTTGGAGGAGCACAACAAGGGCGATAAAATCACCCTAGATAATTAGACGAGCTTTAGCGAGGATTCAATTTGACATACTGAAAAAAAATTGGTGTTCGTTTTTTTTTTTTTTTTTTTTTTTTTTTTTTTTTTCGTTTTTATGTTTTTTTGTCGGTTCTCCACAGGTCAAACGGCTACAGCTATCAACTTCAAACTTTTTTTCAATATGGTTCCTCATCTAACTTAGATCTGTGTAGTTAGTTTTTTGGCATAATCGGGGGGTAACCTTTTTTTTGTATGAATTTTAGAAATTTCAAGAATACCCATTAGAATAACATGGCGGAAAAAAGTAAATATTTTCATTTTCCAAAAGATGAAATTCAGCGTGAAGTTGAATTACATTTTGATACACATTTCTAAAAATTTCAGCTTGATGGGTCAGTCACTTTGAAGAAAAGCATAAAATGTGCTAAATTGGTACTACTCGAAGCAGTTTTTACCCATTTTTTACCCATACTATTACTATCCGCTCGTCTAACAACGCATATATGGCGTTTTCCTAGTTTCAGGGAAGGAAAACCATCCAAGTATTCACATCGTGGAAGGTAGATCGTGCATCTTCGTTAATGGTTCATGATGATATTGAATGAATCGAGGATCTCTAACTTAGATCCAACTTAGATCTGTATAGTTTTGTGGCATTATCGAGCAGTAACTTTTTTTTTATGCATTTTAGAAATTTCAAGAAATTATAATAAACCTTTATTATAAACCAACCCACACCAAACGTGTAAAATGTTCCAAATCTAGCCCCAAATTGATTTTTTTCTTGGGGCTATGCGCCCCGGACCCACATGAGCTGGGGGGAGGCGTCTCCCAAAACCCCATTGTAAACGGGCGTTTTAAGAACGGTGTAGGCGCGCAAAAATAAGACAGACTATTTGTTTAGGAGGGCTTACCCACTTTTTTCTTTACAAATTAACCACTGCGGGGGGGGGGGGGGGTCAAGACAGGGAGTGGTGGATGATGGCAATAATAGATTGTTTCGATTATGTTCGGATATGGTAATTCTGAAGTTATTTTCATTCTCAATTTGACCAGAGGAACAAATATATATATATATACACAGACGTTATTCTACTGTCCCATTTAAAAACCGACTTGCAAAATTGTTCAAATAAAATAAGTAGATATATCGAACTGTTGAATAAATAAATTATTAAATGATTGATCATAATACAAGATGACATGGTGCTTCACATCATCCATCGCCGCCAATACGTCTCAATCATCATTAGATAGCTATGACAAACACTATATAGATAACTGAACGATTGTTCCATAGATTATCGTATTGCCACACAACAGTTGTATGCCGGTGAGGGGAGGGAGGGGAGGGGGGGGGATGATGGATGGTGGCAACAGGTGATCACGAGGTATGCTGATGCGACAGCAAGTAGAGTCATGACGTCACAGCTTGTATGACGTCATATAATGATGTTTCTTGCTAGTTGAGTATTCATGCTTAGATAAGGGGTGTAATGGGTCACAGGGTTACTAGGGGTGGGGAGGGGAGGGGGGATGTAAAGTAGGGGTTATTATGTCGTAGTGGATAATACTAGGAAAAGGCCATATATGCGTTGTTAGACGAGTGGATAGTGATAGTATGGGTGAAAATGGGTAAAAACTGCTTCGAGTGGTACCAATTTAGCACATTTTATGTTTTTTCTTCAAAATGGCTGACCCGATCAGGCTGAAATTTTTTAGAAACGTGGATTAAAATGTAATTCAACTTCACGCAAAATTTCATTTTTTGGGAAAATATTTTTTTTTTTTCCGCTATATGTTATTCTAATGGGTATTTTTGGAATTTCTAAAATTCAGAAAAAAAGTTACCGCCCGATAATGCCACAAAACTATACAGATCTAAGTTAGATGAGGAACCATATTGAAAAAAGTTTGAAGATGATAGCTGTAGCCGTTTGACCTGTGGAGAACCGACAAAAAAACATGAAAAAAAAACATAAAACGAACACCAATTTTTTTCAGTATGTCAAATTGAATCCTCGCTAAAGCTCGTCATATAATGATGTTTCTCGCTAGTTTAGTATTCATGTTTAGAGAAGGGGTGTAATGGGTCACCAGGGTTACTAGGGAGGGGAGGGAGGGGGATGTAAAGCAGTGGTTATCATGTCGTAGTAGACAACATTATGAACCTTTTTGTGGGTAGCCAATATGGTTAAGAATCAGTGGGAGTCGGTTCTCTGTGATAAATTTGAGTGATATGAGGTATCGAAATTCTGATACGGAAGGAACACAAATATTGTTAATATCTTCAAGATGGTGTAAGCATGGAGTTGTATAAATGGAGGTCTATCTCAGCGACGAGCCGTGTACCAAGATCCCATACTTCCGGTTACTTCGAAACGGCGGCCATGTTCTTTTTTCAACTGCCAGTTGGAGCTACTCCCACATTGGTAATTCAGCAAGGCCTTCTTTATTATCACAAATTATGTAATAATATAGAAGACAAGGCCTTCTGTATTATTACATAATGTAATAATATAGAAGGCCTGAATTCAGACACTAAATATAAAACAAGTGTCGGTACGCCTACACCTGACAACAATCAGCTTGAGCAGGGAACATGGCTGCCGTTACCCATTATTAGTTGTGATCAAGTGGGCCGAGTTTTTAGCACGGAGTCATACCTCCAGTACAATACAACTCCGTGGTGTAAGTGAGAACTTTCCAACTTCAATCGCATAAATGTGAAACGGAAACATTTTTTCATGTTGTGAAATCCCTTGAAAATCATGCGATAAAATAGTCATAACGACGATGACAACAACAACAACAACAACAACAACGTCGACAAATATTTTCTATTCTCAATTTGTCATAAAATATGAGAACTATAATTTCTGAACCAAGAAACATATAAAAATGTAGTCAATATTTTTTATATTGAATATTTTATATCATCTACTCTACTCACCAGTAGATGCCAACAACGTGTATCAACAGACTGCCGACGACGCATCAATAACGTGTCAACAATCAACGACCAAACGACGTGTCAAGTCACCACTTACCTGGAACAACAAGAGAACAACAAGAACATCAGGAACAAGGCATTATTAGTATTCATGTGTTCAACACATTCGTGGAACAAGGTTCAGTGATTAGTCTGTGACAGTGGCCATGGACTTATGAGTGGCTAGCATACTGAACCGTCATTCAGAAGACCGGGGAGCACGTTCCAGTATTGGTCCAATCATTCTAGCTTTTAAACCATCACTAATTACTAGGAAAACGCCATATATGCGTTGTTAGACGAGCGAATAGTAATAGTATGGGTAAAAACTGCTTCGAGTGGTAACAATTTAGCACATATTATGTTTTTTCTTCAAAATGGCTCCCACGATCAAGCTGGAAATATTCAGAGATGTGTATCAGAATCTAATTGAACTCCACGCGATTTTTTTTTTGGAAAATAAAAATATTTTCTTTTAATTCCGCCATGTTATTCTAACGGGTATTTTTGAAATTTCTAAAATTCATGAAAAAAAAGTTACTACCCGATAATGCCACACATCTATACAGATCTAAGTTAGATGAGAAACCATATTGAAAAAAAGTTTGAAGGTGATAGCTGTAACCGTTTGACCTGTGGCAAACCGACAAAAAAACATGAAAAAAAAACATAAAAACGAACACCAATTTCTTCCAGTGTGTCAAATCAAATCCTCGCTAAAGCTCCTCTAATTACGAAAGGTCTTGAGATTTGGTTCCATTCAGAGAAGTGTGGTGAATAATTTACTTGGAATCCTCGAAACCGGAAAACCGGAAAAACATGAGAAAAGCGGTATTATCCTATACTAACAGCTCATATAGGCCTACAGCCAAATTGAACATTGGGTTTAAGTTTTAACTGAGTTTATTTTTTATATTTATATTGGGTTTAACGACGCTCTGTAATGATAGCGAAGATCTATTAGCGTCAAATGGATGATTAATGAGATGATGGGATGATGAGATGAAGGTCCTTGGGTAATGAGAAGGATAGTGGGAAGGAAGCGGTAATGGGCGACTTATTGTAGAAACCATCCCGGCATTAGCCTAGACTACAGAGGGAAACCATGAAAAACCCCTGTAAAGATGGTCGGCGGCGGGGATCGAACCGGGTCTGAAATTCCCCTCGTCTCCCGGATCACACGAAGCGAGCGCGTTAACCACTGCGCTGCAAGTGCCGGTTGAACCAGGTCTAATATTCCCCTCGTCTCCTGGATCACAAGAAGTGAGCGCGTTAACCACTGCGCTACATGTGCCGGTAATGTGGTGACTAAGACTAGGAAAAACCATATATGCGTTGTTAGACGAACGAATAGTAATAGTATGGGTAAGAATGGGTAAAAACTGCTTCGAGTGGTACCAATTTAGTACATTTTATGTTTTTTCTTCAAAATGGCTGACCCGATCAAGCTGAAAATTTTTAGAAATGTGTACCATGTAATTCAACTTCACGCGAAATTTCATTTTTTTAAAAAATGAAAATATTTTCTTTTTTTCCCGCCATTTTATTCTAATGGGAATTTTTGAAATTTCTTAAATTCATGAAAAAAAAGTTACCCCCCGATAATGCCACAAAACTATACAGATCTAAGTTAGATGAGGAACCATATTGAAACAAAGTTTGAAGTTGATGAATGTAGCCGTTTGACCTGTGGAGAACCGACAAAAAAACATAAAAAAAAAAAAAAAACGAACACCAATTTTTTTCAGTATGGCAAATTGAATCCTCGCTAAAGCTCGTCTAATGATTGTCTATAGTGATATGTGCTTTGGTCTTCTATGTTCATATTTTTCATCGCCTTATATATCATCCACCGACGCCAATAGAACTATTCATCAGTACAGTGCGTCATTAAACCCAACATGAATAAAAAAACATAGAAATAATCCCATATATATGTCGGTATGTATATAATAGCATTGAACGAGCATGGGTTCCGTCTGTTGCTCGCGTGTTCCGAGCCGCGGCGTCTTGATTAGACAATGAGGGTAACAGTGGTGTAGGGGGGAGGTGAGACGTCGCGACGCCATATGGTACGTGATGAGCGTCGCCGATGAGACGTCGTCAGGTCACCATGACGACTACAGTGGCGTGATGAGATAATTATACCCTCCCCCCTTTCAATTCTTCACTCACTTATAATTGTTACACCTCTTTCCTGGATTGATTGCAGGGATGATGGTGGAAATAACTCGACGGTTATTGGGGATAATTATGACGTCATCGGTTTACGACCAATCAAGAGTAGTTCGTGTTTTATTATACAATACTAGGAAAACGCCATGTATGCGTTGTTAGACGAGCGAATAGTAATAGTATTGGTAAAAATGGTTAAGAACTGCTTCGAGTGGTACCAATTTAGTACATTTTATGTTTTTTCTTCAAAATGGCTGACCCGATCAAGCTGAAAATTTTTAGAAATGTGTACCAAAATGTAATTCAACTTCACGCAAAATTTCATTTTTTTGGAAAAATAAAAATAATTTCTTTTTTTTCCGCCATGTTATTCTAATGGGAATTTTTGAAATTTCTTAAATTCATAAAAAAAAGTTACTCCCCGATAATGCCACAATACTATACAGATCTGAGTTAGATGAGGAACCATATTGAATAAAAGTTTGAAGTTGATAGCTGTAGCCGTTTGACCTGTGGCGAACCGACAAAAAACATAAAAAAAAAACGAACACCAATTTTTTTCAGTGTGTCAAATTGAATCCTCGCTAAAGCTCGTCCAAAAACCTGGTTCTTCCAAGAACCCATTACAAACCGTAGAATCAAGCAAGCTAGATGTCAAACTATAAATATTTCATTGAAAAATTGAATAACTCAATCCAATTTTGTTGATGAATATATCAATAAAATATTCATAGTTTCGAATTAAACTTGGCTGATACGAAATGATATGCATTAGGAGCGCGCATCTTGGACATGTTGAAGGGTATACTTTGGCAACATATTTCTCAAGAACTACAAACACCACGGATTTGTGGTAAATTGCAATCAATGAATAATTAGACGAGCTTTAGCGAGGATTCAATTTGACATACTGAAAAAAATTGGTGTTCGTTTTTTTATGTTTTTTTTTCGGTTCTCCACAGGTCAAACGGCTACAGCTATCAACTTCAAACCTTTTTTTTTCAATATGGCTCCTCATCTAACTTAGATCTGTATAGTTCTGTGGCATTATCGGGGAGTAACTTTTTTTTATGAATTTTAGAAATTTCAAAAATACCCATTATAATAACATGGCGGAAAAAAAAGAAACTATTTTTATTTTTCAAAAAAAATGAAATTTCGCGTGAAGTTGAATTACATTTTGATACACATTTCTGAAAATTTTCAGCTTGATCGGGTCAGCCATTTTGAAGAAAAAAAATAAAATGTGCTAAATTTGTACCACTCGAAGCAGTTCTTAACCATTACTACCTATACTATTACTATCCGCTCGTCTAACAACGCATATATGGCATTTTCCTAGTACCCTCACAAGCAGATGTGTGTAGTCGAGTATTGGGACATGATTTCATAGTGGAGCAACAATTCAATCGGAATGTGTCTAATTTGATGGTTTACATTGTTGAATTCCCTACAAATGATAGTGGAAAAAAATACAAAGACGCATCTTGATGTTCAACTTTGCTATCAATATTGAAAATCCTGATTTGCCTTTAATTTTACAGTCTTCCCATTTTCCTTGGACAAAATGTGTAATGTAACTAGATTTAGTCGAAATTGAAATATGTTAAACTCCTCCATCTAGCGGTGGTCACTGGAAATCTTGGAATATTATCCCCTTACCACTTCACAGAGTGAGAGGAAGCGACAGAGAGAGAGAGAGAGAGAGAGAGGTGGATAGATAGATAATGAGAGAGAGAGAGAGAGAGAGAGAGAGAGAGAGAGAGAGAGGAAGAGAGAGAGTTAGAAAGAGACAGAGAGAGATAGAGATGCAGAGAGAGAGTCAGAGAGAGCGAGAGAGAGAGAGAGAGGTGGATAGATGGATAATGAGAGAGATATAGAGAGATAGAGAGAGGGAGAGAGAGAGATACATACATAAAGGTAGCCTGTCTCGAACCAGTTATGTGATATATCCACTCTTCGGATATAAAACCCATGACATTTTATTCGATTGTCTTCCCATTACACTTGTTTACTCCTCACAGGTCAATGACCTCTCGCGTCAACCGTCTGTCACGTGGCGTGTGACGTCACCGGTGCGCGCGCAGCTCGCTCTTGTGTGCGTATCACGACATACTGGATACGTCATCACGTTTTATATCTTCCTCATTGTTATAAGCCAACGCAATAAGGTTGCTTAATCGTTCAGAAGAATGTGTGATCATTAGGGCTATGCATTAAGAGCCAATGGGAGTCGATTTAGCAAAATACCAGCTTTTTGGTAATAACTGTTGAACGGTATGAGATATCACTAGGCAAACGCAGAATGTGCGTTGTGGGATGAGCGAGATATCTAGAAAGTAAAATCTAAAACTCTAAATACCTCGATTGAACGAGCTTTAGCGAGGATTCAATTTGACATACTGAAAAAAAAATGGTGTTCGTTTTTATGTTTTTTTTTTTTGTTCATGTTTTTTTGTCGGTTCTCCACAGGTCAAACGGCTACAGCTATCAACCCCAAAAATGGGTAAAAACTGCTTCGAGTGGTACCAATTTAGCACATTTTATGGTTTTTCTTCAAAATGGCTGACCCGATCAAGCTGAAATTTTTTAGATATGTGTATCAAAATGTAGTTCAACTTCACGCAAAATTTCATTCCTTATAAAATGAAAAAATATTTCTCTTTCCGCCATCTTATTCTAATGGGTTTTTTGAAATTTGTAAAATTCATAAAAAAAAAAAAAGTTACCACCCGATAATGTCACAAAACTATGCAGATCTGAGTTAGATGAGGAACCATAATGAAAACAAGTTTGAAGTTGATAGCTGTAGCCGTTTGACCTGTGGAGAACCGACGAAAAAAGGTTAAAAAAAACAACATAAAAACAAACACCAATTTTTTTTCAGTATGTCAAATTGAATCCTCGCTAAAGCTCGTCTAATAAAATATCTCCTCATATTATGAATCGGGATGACAGAAAACGTATTAAGTGTGTTTTCATGATGAATTTTGAAATAGGATTCATATAAGAAAAAAGTTATATTAGATTCTTTAAACATATTGAAAGTCAAACAATCTGTTACATTAAGCAGAGCCGATAAAGCAGTTTTCACAGCCGTTGTGCTTCTTTTACCGACTCAGCTGGAAATAAAATCTTCATTAGAAGAGTTCACGGCTGCATGGAAATGTGTGTATTATTACGATCTAATGGCAGTGGAATAAGTGACTGTAAATTATAGTGATTTTTAATCTAAGTTGACTGAATATGAAATAATATATTTTCTATCTTAAAAGTGATAATAAAATATCACTTTTAGTGTCTATTAACATTACATAATTATTAGATTGTAGATTGAATGAGAGTTTTATGTTAAGGGATGTTTTATATTGGGTTCGAATTTGAAATTAAAACAAGTGGAAATTATCTATACAATGAATCACCATCATGCATCAAATATATTCCCATTTCTAGATGTATTCAGAAAAACTTGGGAATTATTTATTCTTATTATTCTTATTATTGTTTGCTTAACGACCCCACCAACAGCTAGGTTATACGGGGGTAAGAATGAGCGGGTGATTATGGGACTATGAAGTGATGATAGGTGAAAGGACGTTTACAAAAACCCATGCCTTGTGAGGGGCACGAACCCATGCCCAACGGTAATATCAGTTTCTAAAGCGGTGTCTCAGCTGACTGAGCTACCGAACTACCTACTGAGTTACTTACTTCTATTTCAACATTTGTATATACTAGGAAAACGCCATATGCGTTATTAGACGAGCGGATAGTAATGGTTAACTGCTTGGAGTGGTACGAATTTAGCACATTTTATTTGTTTTCTTCAAAATGGCTGACCCGATCGAGCTGAAATTTTTTAGAAATGTGTATCAGGATGTAATCCAACTTCACGCAAAATTTATTTTTTTTGTGAAAATAAAAATATTTTCTTTTTTTTTCGCCATGTTATTCTAATGGGAATTTTTGAAATTTCCCAAATTCATAAAAAAAAAGTTTATTCCCGATAATGCCACAAAACTATACAGATCTAAGTCAGATGAGGAACCATATTGAAAAAAAGTTTGAGGTTGATAGATGTAGCCGTTTGACCTGTGGAGAACCGACAAAAAAACATAGAAAAAAAAAAAAAAAACGAACACCAATTTTTTTCAGTTTGTCTTATTGAATCCTTGCTAAAGCTCGTCTAATAACTCGATATTCCACAGTAATTCAATTGCTCTCCAAGTAAGATGTATGTAGTGAAATCATTCAAAGTTAATAACTTGGAAATATTAAATATCTTTTATATAATATTAAAAATCATCCCAGTTAATCTCTCGTAATAAATCAAATATTCTCCTACATTTAAACATGCAGTAC
The DNA here is from genome assembly GCA_907164805.1 of Brachyptera putata. Lineage (NCBI taxonomy): Eukaryota > Metazoa > Arthropoda > Insecta > Plecoptera > Taeniopterygidae > Brachyptera > Brachyptera putata. The sequence goes on from OU015475.1 coordinate 8,206,973, forward strand.
ATAACGCAAACTACATGCTAATTCCGGCTCGAGACCCCCGGGCAGTAGTGCTACGAGATACGCGAGACGGTCGCTCGTGGCCACGTGTGTGACGCCAGCTTGGGTTCGAGGCGCGGACTGACGGAGGGGAAACCCAGCCGACTGGGTTCGAGGCGAGGAATGTTTCGAGGGCAGAGATCACGTGGAGAGTGGATTTGTGCGAAGCGAGATTCTAATCATAAATGAAAATACGAGTCAGCTGTTTTTTTTATTAGGTTATTTTAATTGAATCGATTTAAGTCTGATCCTTTTTAACGAATCATATCGAAGTATGACGAAATCGTATTATACCCGTTCTTTCTGCAATTTCAAATAATATTATATATATATATATATATATATATATATATATATATATATATATATATATATATATATATATATATATATATATATATATACGTTCTTGAATTGGTGGAACGTATCTCTACCCCTCAACCTCCATCTGTACCATTACACACACATTAATATCATTGAAAGATACCCCCCTCGTTAGCTCAGTCGGTAAGAGCATATGTGTAACTCAGATCTAATGGCGTCGGATGAATGAATAATGGTATGATGGGATGATGAGATGAAGGTTTCGTAGGTTATGGGAAGGAAGCGGTCGTGGGCTGTATTGTAGAAATCATCCCGGCATTAACCTAGACTACAGAGGAAAACCAAGAAGAAAAATTGTAGAAGTGTAAAGTACAGTAGCGGGGATCGAACAAGGTCCAATATGCCCCTCACTAGCTGGATCAAATGAAGTGAGCGCATCAACGACTGAAACGCATGAATATAAATAAACTGCGTTATTCATTCATTCATTTTTTATTATTTTTTCAATGCTGCTTAATGACCCCACAAACAGCTAGGTTGTACGGGGGTACGAATGAGCGTGTGATAATGGAACGATGAAGTGATGATAGGTAAAAGAAAGTTCACAAAAACCCATGCGGGACTTATGCGGGACTTGAACCCACGCCCCACAGTGACTACAGTATCTGAAGCGTGCCTCAGCTGACTGAGCTAACGAGGGCGGCTGCGTTATTTATTGGAGACAGTTTTTTTGGATGAGCGATAACGAAAACATTCATCTCACTCTTATGGAGCTTTGTCTGTGTTTTTATTGCGTAAGCACTGCACAGGTCACAGGGTTTGATGATCTACGTCATAAAACCTTTTCTGTTCACGCAGACCTATCCAATTTGTATAGTTTCTGAATGGAATTGGTTGTATAATTTCTGAGGAAAACCATCTTGAAATTTCTAAAAACTCCATAAGATCAGGCCGGAAAAGAAAATTCGAAAAATCAAATCTCTCCGAAAGAGTTCGAATTTTCCCAGAATGTAAACACACAAATGATACACCCTATTCCCAATGTGTATTCTATTCAAATCAACCGCTGTGAAGAAATTCAAGAATAAATGTTTCCCATGCTTTAATATGGAGAGACAAAAGGGCAGAATTATATTGGCGAGATTCACGGCTCCCTAGATTCGATAGTGACCGAATGACTTATATTTAATATGAGTCAAAGTATGTAGAGTTTTCGATTACACTTGATACAGATATATCACTCATCTTACAACGCATTTACTGAGTTTACCTATAGTAGAAGGACACTGAATTTTATCAAAATAGTTTTTGAATTGTGAAAAAGCGTTACTATAACTAGTAAAGTTCGCTTTTTATCAATCTTAAATTTCATATTTTTAAACGAGCTTTAGCGAGGATACATTTTGACATACTGAAAAAAATTGGTGTTCGTTTTTTTTTTTTTTTTTTTTTTCTATGTTTTTTGTCGGTTCTCCACAGGTCAAACGGCTACAGCTATCAACTTCAAACTTTTTTCCAATATGGTTCCTCATCTAACTTAGATCTGTATAGTTTTGTGACATTATCGATGTGTAACATTTTTTTTATGAATTTTGGAAATTTCAAAAATGACGGAAAAAAAAGAAAATATTTTCATTTTCCAAAAAAATGGAATTTCGCCTGAAGTTGAATTATATTTTGATACACATTTCTGAAAAATTTCAGCTTGATCGGTTCAGCCATTTTGAAGAAAAAACATGAAATGTGCTAAATTGGTACCACTCGAAGCAGTTCTTACCCATTTTTACCCATACTATTACTATTCGCTCTTCTAACAACGCATATATGGCGTTTTCCTAGTAATAAATAATTCTATCACTTCAGCTCTCGATTTGTGAAAAAAACGTTCAATGATGGATAACTAGTATAAGTTTACTATTTCCCATCAGCTTATTCATTCATTTTATCTTCTCTCCCATCTCTTGTGACAACCAGTAGTCAATCATCTGACAGCAACAAGTATTAGCAACATTATTTACCATCAGGAAGCCAATTTAACGACACAAAAACTGTTGGAACGCTACCAAGTAGCTCAGCCAGCTGCGTGCTCACTTTATCATGTTGGCGGTATTGGGTAATGCGTGGCGTATGTTATCTTTTGTTATGTTGGCAACGTCACACTGCTTCCAAGAGACCGTGTCTGTGATATTAGGGGCTGATAAAACAGTTGAATCACCGCATCTATGTCGCTGTGCTTTTTAAGCGGAAATTCCTTCAATAATAATGTAGTTGTTGATGTTGCTTAACGACCCCACCAACAGCTAGGTTATACGGGGGTACGAATGAGCGGGTGATAATGAAACGATGAAGTGATGATAGGTGATACGACGTTTACAAAAACCCATGCCTTATGGGGGCCTCGAACCCACGCCCAACGGTGACTTCAGTTACTACCGCTAGCGATAATTGACTCAGCCACCGGGGCGGCTAATAATGATGTATCAGTAGATGAAAAGAATAATATTGTTTCGTGTTGTATAATAATTAGATGAGCGTTGGCGAAGATTTCCATCCTACTTTTATGAAGCTTTGTCTGTGTTTTTGTTTGTTTGTTTGTGAACACTGCACAGGTCGCGAGGTTTGACCGATCGACATGAAACTTTGAAACAAATTTATCCAACTTGGAACCCCATAGTTTTTGGGTCAAATCGGTTAGACCGTTTTTGAGAAACATCATCTAGAAGTACCTAAAAACCCAATAAGATTAGACCGGCTGAAAAATTTGAGAAATACTAGGAAAACGCCATATGTGCGTTGTTAGACGAGCGTATAGTAATAGTATGGGTAAAAATGGGTAAAAATTGCTTCGAGTTGGACCAATTTAAATCATTTTATCTGTTTTCAAAAAAATGGCTCACCCGATCAAGTGTAACATTTTTAGAAATGTGTATCAAAAAACATGAATACGAACACCAATTTTTTTCAGTATGTAAAATTGAATCCTCGCTAAAGCTGGTCTAATAATAATTGCAATATAATTATGTTTCCATTGAAGAGGCTGTTTCAGATGAAGTGGAACTGTGGAATGACTCTGTATCTTTAGAGAGAGAGTTTGAAATAATTCGAAGAGAAAATTCGACAAAATTTCCCCCTTTCGAATTATCCCAGTACGATTTTCAAACATTTCGGAAAGTTTCCTCCGAAAATAAATGCAATTTAAAAGTGGTGATTCAATATTGTATTGAGAGACCAGATGATGGGACAGAAGTTTGAAAGAAAATGAGATGACAAAATGTAAGTGAAGGACCTTGAGAAAAGATTATAAATCTTGCCAAATAGGCATAAAGCATCACAACCTATCATACAGCCACCTAACCTTCAATATCTCCATCCCTCTCACAACCTCACTCTTTCCCCTGGTGATCCAAAACATCTCTGTTCAATCATTTACAATCATCTCCCCAATCACATCACACTATCGTCCACATATCCTGCATTCAAATCATTCCTCCCCGACCAGGCGTTCTATTCCCTCAATGAATTCATCTCCCCTATCAACACCTCCCAGTCAAACTGCCTCTCACCCTTATCACTACTTTCACTCTCATCTCCTCATCATCACAGCATTACTTTTATCTATCACAATTAGTTCTTACAGTTTTATTATATCATTATCTTGTTTAATTTAATATTTTTTTCAATCATTCTTTCAATATGTAAATTTATGGAACAAGGTTTCCTCATTTCATTCCTTATTCCATATTTCATTCGAATAAAGAACTCCACTAACCAACTTCGTTATGTTCGTTACTCAAGCTGTGTATCAACTGTGGGAGTGAAGCGGCTAAGATCAAATTATCATAACAATCGCGGATTTAGTGATTAAAGCGTGAAATTTGGTAGAGATGTACATTTAATTATTTGAAAATTATTTGGCTATGATATCAAGCGAGATTTTCCCCCTGAGGGCTGGAATATCCAGTGGCGTTGAAAAAAAGAAAATATGGGGGAGGGGGTAATTGTTATTTTTTTTTTTCACTTTTTTGTATCTCATTTAGTAACTCACTAATACATAGACAATATTATGTGGAAATTTTCCGAAAAAATTATGTATATTTGATAAAATACGTCAAATTAAGGTCAAAAATGTGAAAAATACGTATTTTTTTTGTTTTTTTTTTAATCGTTAGTTTCGAGGGAAAATGATATACATGCTCCTAAACGTTCAACTAATGACATAATGAAGCGATATTAATATATTATTTGCTTCGTGGGGTCAACCGTATGAATATAAAATCAATTATTGGACTCAATAAAATAATTTTTTTAGTCCAATTGAAAATAGCTATCCACTTGCTTCGTGAAAACTAAAATATATTTATATTTTATTTAATGATAGAACAAAAGAGGACACAAGTTAATTCAAGGTCACCAAAGGTCATTAGATTATGTAATATAATTAGTTTTACAATATTTTGCAGCGTTTAGCAACTTGGTTTTCATTTGATGTTAATAAAAACTCACAACCAGTTTCCAGGTCTCACCATGAGGAGATAGCTGCATACAGAGACCCACCCTGACCTACCCTAACCACCCCAAAAATAATAATTGATCAAGATAACTTTTATAGTAGGCCTATCTAGTGTTCACAGCCATCGAATAAGCACAATGCTGTGCAGGTAATCCTGCAGTGTAGCAAGAGCAGCTACCACTACATCCTTTTTTGCACTTGCATGAGATTAGCTCGTAGCACGACTTGGAAGTATCTGGGATAGATGACCACGATAGAAATTCCATTCACCATTTTCATTCACCATTTCACATATTTCATATATATATATATATATATATATATATATATATATATATATATATATATATATATATATATATATATATATATATATAAATATATATATTCTTTCATATAGATCTATGACACGCTTGATTGACCCCTCTTCTCTCTCTCTCTCTCTCTCTCTCTCTCTCTCTCTCTCTCTCTCTCTCTCTCTCTCTCTCTCTCTCTCGTTTTGAAACTGATATTCCAGCAAATCGACTCTTGAGCGCCTTTGCTTTGAATATCGTCCTCAGTGACGTCACGACTTACAACCCTGTGCATGAATCGTCTATCGTCTAACCTATACGTACCCCTGGGGACCACGTGACCCTCCCAGTCCCTGTCATCAATCACCAGCCAATCAGCACGCTCCAATAACCAGGGAAACGCTATACATGCACATCTGTATACTGTTGTCATTCATAATTATGGCTAGGATGTGTATGCACTAAAACTAGGAAAACGCCATATATGCGTTGTTAGACGAGCGGATAGTAATAGTATGGGTAGTAATGGTTAAGAACTGCTTCGAGTGGTACCAATTCAGCACATTTTATTTTTTTTCTTCAAAATGGCTGACCCGATCAAGCTGATTTTCTTTAGAAATGTGTATCAAAATGTAATTCAACTTCACGCAAAATTTCATTTTTTTTGGAAAATAAAAATATTTCCTTTTTTTTTTCCGCCATGTTATTCTAATGAGTGTTTTTGAAATTTCTGAAATTCATAGAAAAGAAGTTACCCCCTGATAATGCCACAAAATTATACAGATCTAAGTTAAATGAGGAACCATATTAAGAAAAAGTTTGAAGTTGATAGCTGTAGCCGTTTGACCTGTGGAGAACCGACAAAAAACATATGAAAAAAAAAAAAAAAAAAAAAAACGAACACCAATTTTTTTCAGTAAGTCAAATTGAATCCTCGCTAAAGCTCGTATAATAATACTTAAATTATGTATGCACTTATTAAAATGCGCCTGAAACGCATAAATATGCACTCAAAATTACATAATATCTAGTGCTTCTTCAACAAATACGCTTCCAATAGAGGTTCAAAACTGCGGTGAAAATGTCAATAGTGAATAGATGTAGTTGGAAAAGCGTAATGTCGGACTACGCACGGTACATGTAAAGGTAGTCCAACGTAGTCCAACAGTACCCTCTTTTATAACTATATCTTTCTTGGCCTTAATTGGGGAACAATGATTTTGTAGCAAGTTTTGATGTTATTGAGAAAAAAATCTTCACGGTACATTATTCTTCTAACTAGATATATGTAGGCCTATAGAATGGAATGGGATCATTAAAAATGAACTGTTATTTTCGTCTTAAAAAGTTGCTTTCAATAAAAATCAGTAATGCATCGTATCTTAATATGTGAGTCTTTCACAACCCAGGAAAAAATGAGAATGAAATTGTTAGCAATGGCTGTAAATCTACAACTGAGACTTCAGTTATTTCCTGCAGGTAAGATAACAGACAGACATACTAGAAAGAAGAAAATGACTTTGTAATATTATACAGAAAGTAAATGGAGTAATATGTAATTAAGATTATATATAGTCCCCATGATAGGGCCTATTGTTGCATAAAACTGAATAATACATAAACATGACGTCAATTTTATCAAAATTATGGAAATGAATATAGGCATGCTGTACTCGTTGAATGCGCCTATTGACTATTCATATATGGGTCAAGCTCAATCAAACACATCTGTGTTGACTTTTATTATTCTTTTTTTTTTATGCTGCTTAACGACCCCACCAACAGCTAGGTTATACGGGGGAACGAATGAGCGGATGATAATGAAACGATGAAGTGATGATAGGTGAAAGGACGTTCACAAAAACCCATGCCTTATGTGGGACTCGAACCCACGCCCAACGGTGACTTCAGTTACTACCGCTAGCGATAATTGACTTAGCCACCGGGGCGGCTAGTTGAGTTTGAAAAAAAAAAAAAAAAATCCGAAGAACAATAATGACGTCACTGGATCCCATTACATAAGTAAACTCAATTCTTACTTCCCATTTTATTTTCTCATTTTTCATATTTATGACTCAGTTATTTTATTGTTATGTTTACAGCTCTGCATCCATCAGTGGAACTACCAACTGCACGATACTGAACTGTGTCGGGTAATAAACAGAAAACTCCAAAATTGCAATCTTAACGATTTTAAAATAAATGGAAATGAAAATTGGAATTATGGAATGTAAATGTGAGTGATCACATCGATTCGATGATGTTTGGATGAGCGTTAGCGAAGATTTGCATCATACTCTTACGGAGCTAATTGTGTGTCTGGTTTTTGTTTGTTCGTTTGTTTATTTGTGGGCACTGCACAGGTCGCAGGGTTTGACTGATCGACATGAAACTTTTTCTGTACACGCAAACTTATCACACTTAGAACTATATAGTTTTGGGTTATATCTGTTGTGCTATTTTTGAGAAACATCATCTCAGAATTCCTCAAAGACCCATAAAATCAGGTCGGGCAGAAAAAATTGAGAAATAAAATCTCTCCAATATGATTCAAATTTTCCTTAAATGTAAACACGGAAATAATACACATTAATAAAAATGTGTATGCAATTCAGACCAGCCGTTTCGAAGAAAATAATGTTTCGACCACTTACCACCGTCGCCTGATGATTCTGGATGAAATTCCAGCGAAACGTCGCATTAACCGGTCCTTTTTAGGACCTAACATGCTTTCTAATCGCAGCAAACTTACAGTGGAAACATTTTTACCATATATATATATATATATATATATATATATATATATATATATATATATATATATATATATATATATATATATATATATATATATATATATATATATATATATATATATATATATATATATATATATATATATATATATATATATATATATATATATATGTGTATATATATATATATATATATATATATATATATATATATATATATATAATGGTATAATCTAAAACTTGAAGAAAATCTCGACCTTCCCCGGGACTTGAACCCGGATCATCTTGGAGATGTGAACTTTCCATTCAATTACACTGGTTTTTGAAAATGGGAAAAATAAGCAAGATAAATTTGTAAGCATCGCGTTCTAAATGTTGATATTCCAAATACTTCCAGTAAATTATCAAATAAACGAAGAATTATTCAGAATTTACAAATTATAGTGGATAATATTCCAATACAACACGTCCTCGAATAAATCCCGTCTCATTTAATATCATAGCATCACGTTATCACAACTACGAACAATAACCAGGACCATAAAACAATACCAACTGTGAAACTCTAGCAAACACCCGCTTAGCTATTCATGCCTCAGCTGGTTTTATTGCTGGAGTGTTGGTAATAACAATAACCTAGCGGATTTCTTGTTGAGATTGAAGTGAAGCTGGTGAGATTAATAGGCAAGTCGTGAGCGCATGCGCAGAGGAGAGATGAGATGAGCGGATAACGGTTTGGGGAGGGGGGAGGGGGGAGGGGTTGATAGAGGAGGAGGGGAAAGGGGGCTGTGTGATATGCGATTTGATGAAATAACGAGGACACTGGGAAGTGAATACATTTTCGAACTCAAAAATATACACATACACATATATATATATATATATATATATATATATATATATATATATATATATATATATATATATATATATATATATATATATATATATATATATATATATATATATATATATATATATATATATATATGTATGTATATATATATATATATATATATATATATATACACTGGCGTCGGAACCGGGGGGGGCGGGGGGGGCAAGAAAAAGGTCTTGCAAAAAAAAATTGAAAAGACGAGAAATAGAAAAGACGAAAAAAAGAAGGAAGAGAGAAGGAAAGAAAGAAAAAAAAAAGAAAGAAAGAGTAGGAAGGAAAGATGGAGACCTATTTAGATAGGTAAAATCGTACATAGATTCATATTTCACATTGCATAGAAAATTAAATATCAGATGGGCACCTTCAGTTTTAGGAGAAAATTGATTTTTGCATCTAAATCTCATCTGGAACACGTTGAATCATATTTAAAAAGGTGTGATTTAAAGGAATTTGGTGTACTGTTTTGGAATGATAGCTCTGATAAGTAGTTATTAGTTATCACAAAACAACAAACAACCCTACCGGCAGTGCTTCTTTCAGATATAAATTATTCATTACAATTTTTGTAAATTTTGTAAATTTCCAAAATTATAACAGTCGTAACAATGACAATACAATGAAATGGAGAAAGGGAACTTCCAATAAGGGTCGTTCGGTGACTGCCAGGGGCGACAAATTTAAGGGGCGCTATCGGCGCACATTTGTAACATCCTATTAATAATAATATGCCATGAATCGTATTCTATTTTACTTGTGCATTATTGGGTGGAGAAAATGTTATCATTCGAACAGCATTGTTATCGAAAGACATAGATTTTTCTTGGATCAGCCATTCAGCAAAACTAGCTCTTACCACACTAAAGAATTCATGAATTCCAGAAATTTCGTCCAATTCCCAAACCCGTAGAATCGTATTTAAAAAGAAAAATTCACAAAAATTTCCCTGCGGGGCTTGGTTCCTGCCTCACTCGCATTCACTTTCACTATGCGCATATAGTTTTTGGGGCTCATAATTTAGTCCTTGCCCGTGGCGCTAAAATGAGCCAGAATGACCCTGCAGTTACAATAACTATGTTTGGCAGATATCAGTTCTTCTAGTTCTTCAAAACAATTAATTTTGTCATCTAAATCTTATCTGAAACACGTTAAATCGTGTTAAAAAAAGGGTAATTTAAAAAAATTCCCTGCGGGGCCAGAGGGGGTCCTTCCCCATTGCCCCCCGCAGGTCGCATGCTTCGCGTTAACTGGCCTTTGTACAATTGTTCTTATATGGCATTTTCTTTTCCAAACTGAGATCCCCCCCTCCCCATCTTGGTATTCTCAGTATTTTGTCCTTCTATCCTGAAAAATACCCAAATGTTATTGAATGTGTGGCACCCCATACTTCCTTCCTCCGCGGGTCGCAATTTTTGAGCTTGCCCCCCCCTACTTTGAAAACGTTCCGACGCCCCTGTATATATATATATATATATATGTATATATATATATATATATATATATATATATATATATATGTGTGTGTTTATATATATATATATATATGTGTGTGTTTATATACACCATACATATATATTATGATGGTATGATTGGAAACGGTTTGAAAATTGTGACCTTCCACGGGACTTGAACCCGGATCTACAGATGCTGGTCTGACTTCAGAGAGGAAGGCCTTCCTCTCTGAAGTCGAATGTTATAAAAATAAAGAATATTTTTTCTTATTTACTTCGAAACGGCTGGTCTGAATCACATACACATTTTCAATAATGAGTATGACTTCCGTGTTCACATTTGAGGAAAATTTGAATTATATTGGTGAGATTTTATTTTACAATATTTTCCGCTCAGCCCAATCTTATGGGGTTTTGGAAACTTTGAGATGATGTTTATAAAAAATGATCCCACAGACTTGACCCAAAACTATACAGTTCTGAGTTGGATGAGTGTGCATATACAGAAAAAGTTTCATGTCGATCAGTCAAACCCTGCGACCTGTGCAGTGCTTAAAAAAAAAAAAAAAAAAAAAAAAAATTTCGTAAGAGTAGGAGGGAAATCTTGTCTGACACTTATCTGAAAAGTACCGTGCATCAAGGGAATGAATGAAGGCAATAAAACAGGAATAAGTGGAAAAACAGGAAGGTCATATTCAGGTCAAGGTCACTGATCGTAGTTCATAACAATGCATCCAGACAGCCGTGATGGAAACTTTTACATACAAATCACGTCGAAACTTTGACTCTTTTACGACTTTGTAATAATGATAAATAAGTTATTAGAGAATTTATGACCGTGTGATTAATTCTTGTGAAGTATTCTATTCCATGTATTACGTTCTATATGTGGGTTATATATGAATAAATAAATATATATATATATATATATATATATATATATATATATATATATATATATATATATATATATATATATATATATATTTATATATATATATATATATATATATATATATATATATATATATATATATATATATATATATATATATTTAGATGAGCGTAGCGAAGATTTTCATTCCATATACCGAAAAATTACATGGGCTTGGTTTTTATGATTTTTTTGGTGTGTTGATTTTGTACGCGGCATACAGGTCAGAAAAAAGGATCAATCGACTCGAAACTTTTTTTTCAAATCAGTGTTGTAATAGGTTTGGATTATTTTTCAGAAAAATCGGTTGAACGGTTTGTATGGTTTGTATGGTTTGTATGGAAAATCCCCATAAGAATAAGCCAGCTAGGCGAAATACTTGAAAAACCACAAATTTCTAGAAGCTCTAAAATTTTCACTGAATTTAGTAACAACCATCGTACACATTTTCAGCGATTTATGGAAAAATCGGATGGGAAATACCGAAGAAAACGCATTTTCAAAGTATTTTCTTCACACATCAATAAAAGCAATTGGTTTAGAAAATTTATTGTTGACAATTCAAAAAATACTATGAAGATGATTATTTTAATCTGATAACAAGATCGCCTCGAAGTCTTGAAACAAGCACAATGGTCATATTAATTTTGCATTTCCCTTAGGAGCATATGGATTATAGGAGTTGATTTAACGAAATATCAGTGTTTTGGCGATAATGATATCAAATGGAAAAAACACAAATTAATGAAAGAATAATAAAAGACAATAAAAGAATTAAGGAACTAGTAAATGTGAGCAACAAGTGTCACCAATAAATTAAAACGTTTAAAATCTGTGATGGATATGAAGAAGGCACTGGTATAATTGTTTGGAAACCAAGGTCCATATACCAACAGACGGCCGCGGTTTTTAAACCTTTGAAGTGATCCATGGCCTGTATATGTACATTGAGCTGACCAAATATTCTTAATTCTACATTTCCATACTTCTAAGCTCATCTCACAACGCATATAAGGCGTTGTGAGATGAGAGAGAGAGAGAAAGAGAGAAAGAGAGAGGAAGAGAAAAAGAGAGTGAGAGAGTGAGAGAGAGAGAGAGAGAGGGAGAGAGGGTGATGGAGGGAGAGAGAGAGAGAGAGAGAGAGAGATGGATAGCGAGAGAGATAGTTGGGGAGAGAGAGAGGAGAGAGAAAGATAGACAGAGAAAGAGTTGAGTAGAGAGAGAGAGAGAGAGAGAGAGAGAGAGAGAGAGAGGGAGAGAGAGAGAGAGAGAGAGAGAGGGGGACAGAGAGACAGAATTCTAATCCAAGCAATATCTGTAGATCGCAATCTCCGATTATAATTAAACTGATATTAGAATAGCGTGGTTGAAACTCGTTATCATCTTGTTGTTATTAATAGCCCGGTAAACGATATGTTATCGAGATGATGAGGTCGACTTCATCAGTCTTGTCTACACGAGACATGAAGGATCGAAACGCCCGTGATCTAGTGGTGTGACGTGGAGGAACGGTCGATCGAGACCTTCATCTCTCGAGGATGTAATTACAGCAAGGTCGACTTTACCAGTCTTGCGTACACGAGACATGACGGATCGAACCATCCGTGATCTAGTGGTGTGACGTGGAGGAACGGTCGATCGAGACCTTCATCTCTCGAGGATGTAATTACAGCAAGGTCGACTTTACCAGTCTTGTGTACACGAGACATGAAGGATCGAAACGCCCGTGATCTAGTGGTGTGACGTGGAGGAACGGTCGATCGAGACCTTCATCTCTCGAGGATGTAATTACAGCAAGGTCGACTTTACCAGTCTTGTGTACACGAGACATGAAGGATCGAACCACCCGAGCGCTAGTGGTGTGACGTGGAGGAACGGTCGATCGAGACCTTCATCTCTCGAGGATGTAATTACAGCAAGGTCGACTTTACCAGTCTTGTGTACACGAGACATGAAGGATCGAACCAGCCGTGATCTAGTGGTGTGACGTGGAGGAACGGTCGATCGAGACCTTCATCTCTCGAGGTCGACTTTACCAGTCTTGTGTACACGAGACATGACGGATCGAACCATCCGTGATCTAGTGGTGTGACGTGGAGGAACGGTCGATCGAGACCTTCATCTCTCGAGGATGTAATTACAGCAAGGTCGACTTTACCAGTCTTGCGTACACGAGACATGAAGGATCGAACCATCCGTGATCTAGTGGTGTGACGTGGAGGAACGGTCGATCGAGACCTTCATCTCTCGAGGATGTAATTACAGCAAGGTCGACTTTACCAGTCTTGCGTACACGAGACATGAAGGATCGAAACGCCCGTGATCTAGTGGTGTGACGTGGAGGAACGGTCGATCGAGACCTTCATCTCTCGAGGATGTAATTACAGCAAGGTCGACTTTACCAGTCTTGCGTACACGAGACATGACGGATCGAACCATCCGTGATCTAGTGGTGTGACGTGGAGGAACGGTCGATCGAGACCTTCATCTCTCGAGGATGTAATTACAGCAAGGTCGACTTCACCAGTCTTGCGTACACGAGACATGAAGGATCGAAACGCCCGTGATCTAGTGGTGTGACGTGAAGGAACGGTCGATCGAGACCTTCATCTCTCGAGGATGTAATTACAGCAGCAAGGTCGACTTCACCAGTCTTGTGTACACGAGACATGAAGGATCGAAACGCCCGTGATCTAGTGGTGTGACGTGGAGGAACGGTCGATCGAGACCTTCATCTCTCGAGGATGTAATCACAGCAAGGTCGACTTTACCAGTCTTGCGTACACGAGACATGAAGGATGGAACCATCAGTGATCTAGTGGTGTGACGTGAAGGAACGGTCGATCGAGACCTTCATCTCTCGAGGATGTTATTACAGCAGCAAGGTCGACTTTACCAGTCTTGCGTACACGAGACATGAAGGATCGAAACGCCCGTGATCTAGTGGTGTGACGTGAAGGAACGGTCGATCGAGACCTTCATCTCTCGAGGATGTAATTACAGCAAGGTCGACTTTACCAGTCTTGTGTACACGAGACATGAAGGATCGAAACGCCCGTGATCTAGTGGTGTGACGTGAAGGAACGGTCGATCGTAGCCTTCATCTCTCGAGGATGTAATTACAGCAGCAAGGTCGACTTTACCAGTCTGGTGTAAACGAGACATGAAGGATCGAACCACCCGTGATCTAGTGGTGTGACATGGGGGAACGGTCGATCGTAGCCTTCATCTCTCGAGGATGTAATTACAGCAAGGTCGACTTTACCAGTCTGGTGTAAACGAGACATGAAGGATCGAACCACCCGAGCGCTAGTGGTGTGACGTGAAGGAACGGTCGATCGAGACCTTCATCTCTCGAGGATGTAATTACAGCAAGGTCGACTTTACCAGTCTTGCGTACACGAGACATGAAGGATCGAACCATCCGTGATCTAGTGGTGTGACGTGAAGGAACGGTCGATCGTAGCCTTCATCTCTCGAGGATGTAATTACAGCAAGGTCGACTTTACCAGTCTTGCGTACACGAGACATGAAGGATCGAACCACCCGTGATCTAGTGGTGTGACGTGGAGGAACGGTCGATCGAGACCTTCATCTCTCGAGGATGTAATTACAGCAAGGTCGACTTCACCAGTCTTGCGTACACGAGACATGACGGATCGAACCATCCGTGATCTAGTGGTGTGACGTGGAGGAACGGTCGATCGAGACCTTCATCTCTCGAGGATGTAATTACAGCAAGGTCGACTTTACCAGTCTTGTGTACACGAGACATGAAGGATCGAAACGCCCGTGATCTAGTGGTGTGACGTGAAGGAACGGTCGATCGAGACCTTCATCTCTCGAGGATGTAATTACAGCAAGGTCGACTTCTCGAACAGTTCGATATATCGAATGATGAGTACAGAGAGTCGCACGATAAGAATAGAACGCAGCGCGGTTGAATTACCGGATGTATTTACGATAACTAGTATTTCCTGTGGGAACAATCGTCATGATTCCAATACCAACTGAATAATAATTAGACGAGATTTAGCGAGGATTCAATTTGACATACTGAAAATAATTGGTGTTCGTTTTTATGTTTTTTTTTTTTGTCGGTTCTCCACAGGTCAAACGACTACAGCTATCAACTTCAAACTTTTTCTCAATATGGTTCCTCATCTAACTTAGATCTGTATAGTTTTTTGGCATTATCGGGTGCTATTTTTTTTTATGAATTATAGAAATTTACATAATAACCATTAGAATAACACAGCGGAGAAAAAAAAATATTTTCCTAAAAAATTGAGAATATTGAGTGAAGTTGAATTACATTTTGATACACATCAATTTTCAGCTTGATCGGGTCAGCAATTTTGAAGAAAAATCATAAAATGTTCTAAACTGGTACCACTCGAAGCAGTTTTTACCCATTTTCACCCATACTATTACTATCCGCTCGTCTAACAACGCAAATATAGCGTTTTCCTCGTATACATATAAATCTTCTCAAGAATCTCACATCTTATGCTCCTATATTTCACTCCAGTATAATAATTCACAAAACATGCTCCCTGTAAACCTACCCCTAAAGTTCCTTGTCCCCATAAATATCCCTGTCCACCCCTAATGGCCTGACCACTGATTGACTTCATCCTCTCCAGTAATCGATACTGTTAATCGATCTAATATCTCGAACGAGCTGATGCGTCTTACCTAATCGATATATCTCGAACTCTAGTCGACCTTTTCCTCAACCCACCGATTACTCTCTTTGCCTAATACTAGGGGTAACACGTCACATCTGACCTCTCTCTCTCTATTGCGTCTGGTTATCAGGAAAACGAGAATGTGTACGTGAGGATGAGTGTAATTAGTTGAGAGTTAGAGAAGATTTCCATCTTATCATTACCAAGCTTTGTTTGTGTTTTTGTTTTCGTTTGTTTGTGGGCACTGCACAGGTCGCAGGGTTTGACCGATCGACATGAAACTATTTTTGTATACGCAAACTCATCCAACTTAGAACTGTATAGTTTTGAGGTCTAATTGGTTGGACCATTTTTGAGAAACATCATTTAGAAGTTTCTAAAAACCCCATAAGATTTGGCTGAGCGGAAAAAATTGAAAAATTAAATCTCTTCAATATGATTCAAATTTTCCACAAATGTGAACACAAGAATAATATACATGAATACAAATTTGGTTTGATATTCGGACCAGCCGTTTTGGAGAAAATAATATAATAAATGTATTTTATTCATCGAAAAGATAGAAATATATTAGTTGAAAAATGTTGCATTGTCGAAGTCACGGCTTTCTAGATTCATTGACATCGGATGAAGTTCATCTTGAATGATCAAGGTTTGTAGAGTTTTCAATCATACTTTATATAGACATCTCGCTCATCGTACTACGCACATCCTGCGTTTGCCTAGTATACACAATCACCACTATAAATAATAATCGAAATTACTTCCCATCTACAAAATTCAACATTGGTTTCTCAAAACTACCACATTAAAAGTTGATTTTTTTTGAAATTATATAGTATATGAGCACGATATACTGTTGACAAGAATATATTGTGTCATGACTGTCATTTCCTTATGAATATTTGATAATCTACATGTTTTCTGTTCTAACTTCCCATATTTGTCCGTAGATCCATGTCATTCAACGTATTTACCGCCTCAGTTGAGGACGATAAGACAATGGAGTGTTAAGTGAGGAAGACATAAAGAGAATACTTCTGAGTGTATTGAATGATAACGCGATAAATAACCAGAGATATCCGTTAATTCGGCAGCTGAACATGCATTGGTAAAAGTGACGACAAGTATCTACAGACTGAGACAATAGTGAAATAAAATAACTTGAAAATATATCAACGAATCAAACGATCAAGCATGAAGAGAAATGAAAATGAGTGGATGATTTGATCATATATGTTATTAAGTTATGTTAGGTCTGGTTGTAATTGAAATATGGAATAGTGATTATGAAATAGCAATAGTGTGTAGGTTATAAGCGAAATGGATGATGGCGTTTCCATGTAACCGCTCACAATAAGAAACTGGTTATAGTGATTAGGTGATAAGCCATAGGAAATAAATGAAAATCAATTTCTCATGACTTATTCCTCATAACCTCTATAACATGCCGAATTCTGACCAATCAGATGATGTTACCACTGTAGTCAAGTGACTTACCGTTATGTATTTCGGCGGGTATTTATTCTTCTCTGAGACTCAAATCAGACATTCTCAAGGAATAAATAACAAAATGACTTTTGACAGTTGCTGCAAGGCCCAATATATTATTTTGATGAAATAATAGAATAATCGAGAAGGCCTTGGTTGTTGCCACTGCCACTGAAATTCGAACCGTTCAAGGCAAAATGATGATTTACGTTGGCGGTGAACCAGTGAAATAAGAGGCTATTGTGGCCCACCTTCTTGAGTATAGACACTATAACACTATTGCTATTTCATGATCACTATTCCATATTTCAATTGTGAACAAAGGCCGGTATTGGGATAATACAGGATTATTTCAAATTTGAAACGGTATGTAAAATACAGGGAAATAACAAGCCCATGTCTTCGAAAACACAAATCAACGAAAAACAAAATGTTCGAATTCTCTAAAATATGAATTTCCCAAGATATGGGTTTTCGATGATTTAATTTGCTGGCGTTATTACAGAGCTGAAAATGTGTTTCAATTTCGATATCCCAACCATAACCTGTCATACCGATTTCAAGCAAGTATATAAATTTCGATCACGAGTTTCAACTATCCATAATGAACATTTGTTGATAATAGATCGATTCTCGGAAAATTGTTGAGTCAGAAATCAAAGCTGATACTTCTGAGTATACTAAATAGTTAGGCACTGAATAACTGGTTAATTCTTCATGTTTGAGACTCCCGATGAGTAGAGTTGACCTCGAACCACGTGTGAGCATCAATAGAAAAAGCCCTCTTTATAATATAGGATGACTTTCAAATCAAATGCGATATTAGCTAGGTTACATAAGAAGGGTATATCAGAATGACAAATCAATTATTTCAGTTCTCAGATCCTGGACCACGAGAATTATAGCTACAAAATGGAAACGTGAATATTTGCGTAGTAGAGAATCTTCCCGATTCGCGTGAAAATGTCAATTCTGGAAATGAAAACATGAAAATCCATTAAAAACCTTCAGAAGTGAGCCGCTTTTGAAATTTCGTATATTTTCATTTTTTATTCGTCGTGAAATAGAGTGTTCTACTTACTCTTCCAAGTGACCCTGAGGTAACCTCTGACACAATATCCGACCGTAAACAAGTCGAGTCGTGTCACAATTGGCACACAACGTGGGGCCACAAGATTTGAGCAACAAATAGTTCAAGACGAAGAACAAAAAACAAGATGATTAGATCGATCAGAGTGCAATTGAGAGAGAATAGGTGTCTGAACCTGCACAAAAAGCTGCTCTCTCTTTTGGGTAATTATTATACATTCGAATATTTAGTTGTGTGAAACTAATAATCTCGAGAAGAGTGGATATGTATTTGAAGTGATTTCTTCATGATTCAAAACATTCATTAGATGAGCGTAGCGAAGATTTTCATTCAATATACCAAAAAATTTGGGGTTTAGTTTTTTTTTTTTTTTTTTGTACTGTATGTAATGTACAAACTACCGTAAGAGTGGGATAGAGGTCTCTTTTTCCTTCATTTTCAATTCAACATGTATCACATCACAAACGAATCACATATACTCAGATGCATTGCACAGAATTAACATAATACACAGAATCTAATTCACATTACAGTACTTCTGAAAAAATAATTGAATTTAAATAAATGAATAATTGTAGTAATGAGAATAGGAATAATTTTGCTATTCAAATGTTTGGAAATAATGAAACCCACATAAGCCGAAGCTTGTGTGTGGAAAACGAGATCAAAAAATTATAAATTATACAATGATGAACAATGATGTTCAGTCGAACAGACTGATCTAATTGAATAATTATATCATACTGGGAAAACGCCATATATACGTTGTTAGACGAGCGAATAGTAATAGTATGGGTGAAAATTGCTTCGAGTGGTACCAATTTAGCATTTTTATGTTTTTTCTTCAAAATGGCTGACCCGATCAAGCTGAAACTTTTTATAAATGTGTATCAAAATGTAATTCAACTTCACGCAAAATTTCATTTTTTGGAAAATAAAAATATTTTCTTTTTTTTCCCGTCATGTTATTCTAATGGGTATTTTTGAAATTACTAAAATTCATAAAAAAAAAGTTACCTCCCGATAATGCCACAAAACTATACAGATCCAAGTTAGATGAGGAACCATATTGAAAAAACGTTTGAAGTTGATAGCTGTAGCCGTTTGACCTGTGGAGAACCGACAAAAAACATGAAAAAAAAAAAAAAAACATAAAAACGAACACCAATTTTTTTCAGTATGTCAAATTGAATCCTCGCTAAAGCTCGTCTAATAATTATCACTGCCTAAAATAATTTTTCATCTGTGAAATTATTTCAGGTTTGTGGCCCCCCATTCACGGAAGCAGTCGCATACTTATCATTCTAAATAAGTATCTACCAAACATCCTAATGTTGACAATTGTTTGGTTCGGTATGACATACTACCTGATTGGTGTATTCACGTTGAAGGATCTTACTGGCCGATTCAGCTGTATCTTCCTACTCTCCGCTCATTTGCTTAGTTACTTCAAAGCAGGAAGTCTTCTTTACCAACATGACACAGTCAAGAGTCTGATTGACAACTTGGAGAAGATTTGTGAACGTCACAAACCAAGGTCGAAACGTGGACAAAAGATTTGCGATATGACACAGATGTTCACTAATTTCAGTCTCGTCTTCACGCTGTTCACGCTTCTAGTGACAATTTTCTTCGTGTTGACGCCACTTCCGTTGTTGATGAAGGAGAGGACACTTTATTACGAGTGAGTATACTTCAATTAGTAGTTTGTTAACATCCCAAACTCTCTCTCTCTCCAGCCCCGGATTTATGCACAGGCTGGCAAGGCTGAAGCCTAGGCGCGCGAGCGCCCAGGGGGCGCTCGCGCGCCTATAGTGTGTTCTTTTTTTTTGCAATTTTTAATTCAATTTCATCTTGTTGAAGCGTAGGCCTATTGAAACGAAAGTTACTTACATCACACATGAAAAAAAGACAGAATAGAAGCATTAAAACGTATTCCTATTTGATATATAAATGATATACATGGGTAGCCTAGCCTGTGTGTGAGATTTCCGCGTGTATCCTGGAACTAATGAGAGTCCCACCCTGGCGGTAAGTAATGCATCAGAGCTGTCGAGTAACAGATTGAAACACGTTGACGTGCCATACACACGAAGTCGCGAACTATTGCAGTATTCACTTTGAATCTGTCTATGACTTATTGTGCATATATTTTATATCCATACAAAAAAAGTATACTATTGATACCATATTAAGTTCAGCCTAGGGACGCTGGGTTAATAAGTCAGGGCCTGACTCTCTCCCTCTCACACACTCTCTCCATGTCTGAAAATCACGAAAGGCTCTTCGACTCGACTATGGGTGGACGGGACTTGATCTCAGGTTCTGAACGGTTTCAGAGTATTCATAGTTATGAATGTTTCACATCGAAGATCTATTTACTGATTCTCTTGATCACATCTCTTCAAAATAAATAAATTCCTCTTACTAACTAACTCTTGTATTTGGTTTCCAGAGGATGGGTTCCGTATGATATGAAATCATCTTTCAACTACGAGATTACATTACTGTTGAATATAATCGATATATTCTCTGGAATTGCTTGGATATTAACTGTTGACCTCTTCGTGGCAGCGAATTTCTTGCAAATAGTTGGCCAGTTCAAACTGCTTCGACACAATCTCATCAACATACGTCACCATGCTGAACGAATAGTTTGGAAGAGACACGTAGGAGGAACTGTGGAAACTGACAGACTGGAGCAAGTGGGAGAAACTGTTGCGGCAAATAGACTGGAGCATGTCCGGGTAAATAGAGTGAATCGAGTCGAAGGAACATATGCAGATTATAGAATGAGGCATTCAAAAGAAACTCTGTCAGGAAACAGCCGGAAGTATATTAAAGAAAATGTTGCAGTGAATAGACTGAAGCAAGTTGGAAGAATTGTAGCAGCTGACAGTCGAGGTCATCAACAATTGGATGAAAAACATCATTGGGATTGTGAGAATAACCTGGCCATTGTTCAAATCCATCATTCGGAGTGTAACAATGATATGGATTACGTTGCTTCAACGTCCAATCCAACATTAAATCTCACACGGGTTGAGTTTCGAGATTGTTTTGAGGAGGATACATCCTCGCTTAATCAGATGGATGACATTAATATGCTGTATGTGACTTCAAGCAATCAGAAGTTTGACGAGGGAATGAAGCAGATTATTTCACAGTGTCAGGAGGTTGTAACTGAGATGGAGCTGCTTCTTGAACCTTGCATCAATCACCACGTGGAACTTTGCAGGTGAGATATTATTACATCAGAAATTTGGATGTTACAACCTAAATGGATTCGAAGGAAGGGTGTAGCAAATAATTCAGAAGAACGCTTACATATGAATTAGTGAGAGGTTGGTTGTGGGATCGAGATAAGTTGCAAAATACAAGATTACCAATTAAACTGATACTAGTTGTTTATTGACAGTGAATTTGAGAACAGAGGTAAAGAATTGAACAGTTGTGAATAAATCTGACATCTATCAATAATAAATTCATAAACGGATCGACGACAGTATGAATCAGTATTTAGAAATGAAACGGTCAACCAGACCGATACTCAGCCACATAGAAAACACCTTGCCCAAAAGGGTACGTCGATCAGGGACAGTAGCACGCTTAGATGTTAACAGCGGCTCTGTCCCATCTCGTATTCTGGAATCTGTATCTTCTAAAAGAGAGCGATTTCCCTTATCACACACGCTTTTATACACACACCTCACCTGTTGTTATTACGTGTCCGGTCTGTCGAGAGGGACATTTACGCTGACTCAGTGAATGTATTAGTTTATTCTCCCTAACGACAGACGTCGAAACATTACGCGTGGAAGATGTTGGTAGTGGTGAATGGTCGATTAGAATAGAAATTAAGATTGAATAACTACAGTAGTTTAGACTACTGTGACAATATATTGATTGTGTAGCAGAGAGTGTGTGGTAATCTGTCTTGTGCAGCAAAGACTCACATTTCAATATAATTAACCAAATCGAACTTCATTCTCAGTATCTTTTCTTTTGTGGGTTCTAGACACGTCGGTCGAGATACATTTTTTTAATTACTTCCAATCTTGAAACATAATCATTGTTCCCCTGAGGCACGTGGTTTTCCCTCTGTATTCTTTGGCTGATGCCGGGATGGTTCCCACAAAAGGTCGGCCACGACCACTGCTTCACAATATCTTTCCCATAACCTCCATCTCATAATTCCATCATCTCATTATTCATCCATCTGACGTCATCAGATCTCAGTTATCATAACAGTGCGTCGTTAACCCCAATATAAAAAAAAACAGATCCAGAAAGATCCGATAAACTTTTCTGAATGTAAACGCAGTGTAGAACATGAAGGAGAGAAATATCACGAAAATTCGAGGATGTAATTGTGTAGCCTCTAATTGTGGATGAGGTTTTTAAAGATTTTGCAAATTCAATGCTTCATCAGTTTCATTTATGGTGTTCACAGTCCATTCAGTGAGAATTGTAATCACAAATGCATGAATGAATAAATAATTAGTTGAAGCAATGCTAATTGAATTGTTCTGGCATCTTTGATCGTGATGTGATGAATACTCTTTTATCTTTTGAAGGCTGATGAAAGGAATTGACACCGCACTCTTTCTATCTCTGATGACCCAGTTGATTTGTAATTTGGTATCAACTGTTGCTTTCGTCATATGGATAACTGTGGTGAGTAACACATCAGCAAATCATGTTACGAACATTCCTCACTGGCTTAACCATCAGTGACACTGCGATCAAATTCACAGCAATGAAATATCGAATATGCGGAATCAATTGATCGATTCCGTTATCATGTTCCTCACCCATACTTGATATATCGGCAATCAGTCAATCGATTCCGAGTTTTCCTAGAAATGTAGTCATCTGCATACAAAAAAATACAATTATCAGTTGTCACTCATGAAATAAGAAATTCCGATCAGACCCTTTCAGAAAGACTTGGAGAAAAAATTTAAAATCAAACTAAGGTGTTCTTTCAAGGTACAATCCATTGACAACGATGATCGGAAATATATCAAATATTCTGAAACTCATGACAGAACATACTTTGGTATACAACCCTGTTGGAAGTGCAACATCTGTTTGAAGTCTGTCGCTTTTTATAACTCTTTACCTGTCAATTTGAGGTCAGATGTTTTTTCCGATACATTTCGTAGACAACTTAGAATATTTCCACTCGATTATATACTTTGAACCTTTTATATTTCAGATAAGGTATTATGCTAGGCATTTGTATGTCACATTTAGTTATTTTGATTTTCAATTCACTTGCTATTATCAATTTTTTCACTGATCCAGTTGGTGATTTATAATCATATGATTTATATTATTATGCAGGTAGTGAGGCACATATTGTTACGAAGCTCCACCTTCATTCTCACTACATGTATACACTACAGTCTATTAAACTCCATAGAAATAATAATAAATAATTAAATAACATTCTGGTGAATCGACATAATACCTTCAATCCGGAAAATAATACAATTTTCAACCCCAATTCCTAAGTTTGAGTTGTTTCAATCTCTAACTGATGTGAATCAACATCTATCGTTCTGTTGGAACCTTGATGACTCGTTGAGACTGATGAAGAAATATTCCGGAAGATTTTGATGGACTCATCAATCGAATCGTCTCTTGTTCCAGGTGGAAGATATCAATTTACCTGAAATTGGTATGATGGTCTCATTCATATTGTACACTATGGAGTTATTTCTACTTTGTTGGTTCTGTAATAAAATATCAGAAGAGGTAAATATTCCATAGAAATTTGACTGGCTGTGTTTCGCAATAAACGCCTAATATCTAATTCTCTCAATTGTACAGGAGAAGCATTTCAGTATGGGACAGATCAGAGACCCGAACCGGAACCCGACAGAACCCATATTTTTGGGAAACCGGAAGAGGAACCTGAACCTTTATTATTGATTTTCAAGAACCGGAACCAGAACCGCAAGTACTGAAAATATTGGGTTCTTTTCGGTTCCATGAAGGTTCCATAAAGGTTCTCAATATCGTACCTGATTAGACTCATTATTCACTAATTCTGTTCATAACTTTTTAGTCATAACTTTTTTTTTCCACACATTAAAAGTGTCAAAAATCACCAAAAGTAGAACCACTACAAGCAAGGACAAAAAACCTATGAAACTATTCAGCAAGTAGAACCGGAACCCTTATTCACACTATGGAACCGAACCAGAACCGGAACCTTTCTAAACGTAGAACCGGAACCAAAACCGAAACCTTTATTTGAGAAAATTTAGAACCGGAACCGGAACCTTCATTAATTTCGGTTCGGGTCCCTGGTAGAGATATTGCTCACTGAGGCGTGAAGTCTGAATCACCCGGATCAAGTGATGAATAGAGGAATTGAGATCAAGCCTTGAAGTCGAACCATTGATAGAAACATCACCTGTCATATACGCCATCAATGATTTGATAGCAAATTGACGTCATGATAAGTGTCATCTATTCAAGGAACAGGCCCTGTTATAATTCATCCTGATTGGTTGAAGCAATCGATTGGGAATCGGTACAGAAGAAGAAGCGGACCAGTACGATTGGCTTATTTCTGTCACACTGGTAAAAATTTGAACAGGTCCTGAAAAAAGGGTTGACGTCATCACTTCAGATCGGAATTTTTTTTGATCAATAGTACTGTCCACTCAAGTCAGTTGGTTTTGATCTAGAGTTAAAATCAAGATATTGAACACATTCTTGTTCCGTGTGATTCAGGATGGGAGAAAAATTCACTTCTTATTCAGAAAAGATAGTATAAGAGACTTACAGGCGAGACGAAGTAACAAAGAACTTGAAATATCACCTGAGTATCCGTGTCATACCAGAAAATCCCAATTGACTCTGCCAACAACTAGTTTGTCGGATTATGAAATAACAGCAGTGATTGAAGTATGCCAGATTCTCGTGATGTAAGGATCGAGTCATATTCTCAATATCCAATTATTATCAATGACAATTATTATTCACATTGGGTTGTAATGGAAATAATACGCCGCAGGTCGAGAGCGTCACCAATATGAAATTGTTTGACACCACCGAATTCAATTGACCACGGATCATGGGTAGAGAAATATATGTTTCCAGCAACCGGGTTTACAATTATTTTCCTTCTCTCCAGCTCTTCTCATCTGTTTGCAACCCTCTTGAACCTATTGTTGTCTCATGATTGACATATTCCACAAATAGCATGAGTGATGCAGTCTATGATATGATTGTCATTGAGAGTTCACATTGTGTGTGTGTGTGTTTCAGAGCTCGAAGGTCCGAGAGGCCGTGTATGGCATTGATTGGTTCGACGCTTCAGAGAGCTTCAAGAAGTCCATGCGTATCATGATGTCCAGAGCAAACCAGCCAGTCGTTGTCACGGTAGCAGGATACATTCCGTTGTCAATGGAAACATTTTACGCCGTAAGTTTGAGACTGAGAATTGAACGATTGATGTACATATTGAATTGGATACATGCCCTGTACGGAGACTAAGAATTGAGACTTCTGAGAACGATCTTTTCCTCTTGGTATTTCGGTACATGTCGAAACGGTAATCAAGAGATCGGGACCCTCACCTAATGAACCCCTTGAAATAACGTGCTAGAACTAGCTAGCTCCAAGAGGTTTGGACTGTGATTGGTAATTGTTTTCTGAAAAAGCTACCAGCAATGACAATATATTATAATAACAAAGTCACGGTCTCTTGGACTGCAATAATTCATCACATTCCATAGCCCACCTCAAGATCAGAGCTAGTATTTTGTTTTGACAACAATGGAAACACACAGAGACTGGATATGTTGCCATGATGTGTAACTTTTGTTGTCGATATTAACTGATCATGGTCCCAGTCTCATAGAGCTAGCTATCACCAGTACGAAGTGTATTGGGTGAGAGTTCTGGCATCTACTCCCAGAAAAGGTCGTCAATTTACTCTGAATTAAGATATGGAATGAGAAGTCATGAATATAAAGAGGATATTTTTTCATGCGGAAATTGATTGATCCCATCCTGGATAACAACTATTCTTTGTACATCCAAGACAGAACCTGAGGATTAAGAGGAATTTTTTCTATCCACAGGTTGTGAAATTAGCTCACGGCATCTACTCGTCGATTCAAGGTCAATTATAGAACAATTCAACTACCAGTTGCAATGTCACCAACTTGAAAGAAATATACCTCGAGAAGATGACGCAATGTTGGATTATGAACTGTCACAATAGTTTGATTTGATCCAGTATTTATTAGCAACAAAAAAATACATTTCCACTAGTGCTAATCTGATAAATGAACAACACATACATGAACACAAACAATACAAACCAACATAACACGAACATAAACATAAACATAGGTACAATAATTGAATAATTGAACGTAAAGCGTGAAATGATACACTGAGTTAGCCTGTGTGTTATATATCTTGGAATGGATTTGAATAGTCAAAGATTATTGGAATGCAGGTCTGAACTAGTGTTAAGGTGAGAAATAGAGTTGAATGAATTCTGTAGCCGGTTTAAGCATGAATGTTTACTTATATCCATTCTATTATCATTTGGGTGGAATTTAAACTGTTCTCGGGTTACACGAGGTGCTATATAGAAGTTTAATTGACTAACAGTGTAAGATGAATCTATATAACTATTTACAACTTTGTACAGAAATATTAGATCCGTCACACATATTTGTATCGTCTATTCACAAATTCGACTTGACCTATGGAACGTGTACATCCATTTGTGAAAGATTCAACTGAATTATTAACATATGACTCATTTCCGGGATCCATTATAGCTGAATTCCGATTGAAGACCAGTGGAAGTTTTGGCTCATTATTCGATCACTTAGATCTTTGCACGTCATGGAGATCTGAATTGTAATTTCGGGAATACCACTTGATGGAGAGTTCTGTCGATTGTTCGTTATGATTTGTGACGTCGAAAAGGCAGAAGAACTTAATCGGTCAATTCGTGCCAATTTAAAATAACCTTTATCTCGATTCACCAAAAATTCACCACGATTGACACAATTTTGACCTCAATTTATCACAGATTCACTTCAATTCACAACAATTAAGCCTTGATATATCTCTTATCTCCCTCTAATCACCTCAAATTTTGCTCCAGTGTTGTTCATCGGTTTATCACTTAAACGCTCTCAATGAGATGATGATACAAATTCATATTCGTGGAATTTGAGAATTCGGGCAATATATATATATATATATATATATATATATATATATATAAATATATATATATATATATATATATGTATATATATATATATATATATATATATTGCTGCTCAACGATTCCACCAACAGCTAGGTTATACGGGATACGAATGAGCGGGTGATGATGGAACGATGAAGTGATGGTGGGTGAGAGGACGTTTACAAAATCCCATGCCTCATACGGGACTCGAACCCACGCCCAACGGTGACCTCAGTTCCCACCGCTAGCGATAGCTAACTGCGCCACTATATTATATTTATATATAATCGAGTGATTTGTAGAAATAACAGTTTGAGTGAATTATGGAACAGGCGGGAAATGGAACGTTTTTGATCTCGAAGTGCATATTTACCTATACTCTAGATACCTTAAAAATATGCCCATATCACTCAGCCAACAATGCATATGGATAACTTTCCCATGAATGTGAATGAATAAATAATTTTGAAGTGATTGTTATATCTGGGTTATTCTACCGGATGTATATTTTTGAGAAATATAAATTATATAGTAATCCATTCTCATCAATATCTTGTTTCTTGTGTCACGAAAATCTTTGAGCACGAATAAATTATACTCTACAATGGAACTTATTGATACTCCCCATAACTGTCAGTCGATCCAAATCATTCAAGTTTTTAAGACCTTAGCAGAGGACGCAAGGGTGATCGAAGTGTTGATTCAGGTTGATATGATGACGAACGCCTATAAGAAAGTTGGATAAAAACTATTAATACCTCTAAAAATAAGACAACATACTTCTGAGAAATGACTAGGCAAACGTAGAATGCGTTGTACGTTGAGTGAGATGTCTATATAAACCACAGCCTCCTTTATTCATACCATTTTCTTCTGATACTGCCCTCTCACTCGGGGTATGTTTCCCATGTTATCCGATGTCCATTTATTATAGTTCACAACATCGCCGATGGTGCCGTTGTTTCCGGATCATGACGTCACTTTCCAAAGACTTTCAAGTATATCAGTATGTTCGAAGTGTAATATCTACGAAGCTACTAAAAACTCTGGGAATTTCCGTAGAAGAATTTGAACTAAACAATAACGAACGAAGAAAACGCAATATGAGTATACATTTCATCAAATATCAGGATCAAAACAATATGTAATGCAAAGTGTATATGTGACAGGTTGCTCTATAAATAGCAACAAGTTGCAAGTAAGGTTTTTCAGAGTCTGAATCAATCCAAGGTTTGTAGATGTGGATTGAGCCGACAGAGTATTTTTTAATCTCAGATTTCCATACTTCTACGCTCATCTCACAACGCACATTCTGCGTTTTCCTAGTTAATTCTCACGACTGTTCCCCATTCAGGATATCAAAGGCTCCAGTGTTTTCTTGATGGACATTCTAATTTTGTAGTCTCAATACTCATACTCGCGTCAGTGAAATGTATGAGAAATGCTTCGTATGGCTTCCACGTATCATCATTGATGAAATTTTCATTGTCTCCATGAATCCTCATCAAAATAACAATTTAAATCGCTCCACAATTGGTTATTGAAGGATGTTTAAACATTAAACGATTGAAAACAATATTTAATCATGAAAAGTTGCATCTTGCGATAGGTCAGAATATTTAGAACACGTTTCATTGAAATGATTTGAAATACGTTATAGACAACTTCATCATATTGGATTATATTCATTCAAGGAATAATGAGCTTTTGCCTATTTTGAAGATTTTTTTGCATTTTGGAGAAAAGGGAATAAATCTCCACCATCCTGTCTTTCCATTATGTCGGTTTTCATTAATTCTCTTTGAATCAAGTCCGTGTCAATGTTTGGGGTGATGCACTACATGCTGTAGAAATGAATGAAGAAGCAACTGTTTTTATACCTGATATTTGTTGCGAATTAAAGAATAAAGCTCCAGTGTCATCCAGATGATAGGCACTTGAAATCTCTAACAGGTTTCGTAGCTTTTTTTATGGTTAGTGAAGAAGTAACATCGTCTCATATTGCGCAATCAATTACGTCATACATCCACAATTGAAGAATTAGTCGAATATATTCTGTAAAAACTGATAATAATTCTTAGCTTCATGGATTGCAGATGAGTAGAAGTTCACCGAAGATCAAGTCCTCAAACTTAATGATAGAAGATCGCTCAGAACGATTGAGAGGTGAAATCACATTGCACCTAACTAGGAAAACGCCGTATATGCGTTGTTAGACGAGCGGATAGTAATAGTTTTGGTAAAAATGGGTAAAAACTGCTTTTACCAAGTACCAATTTAGTAAATTGTATGTTTTTTATTCAAAATTGCTGACCTGATCAAGCTGAAATTTTTTAGAAATGTGTATCAAAATGTAATCCAACTTCACGCAAAATTTCATTTTTTTGGGAGAATAATTTTTTTTTCCATCATCTTATTCTAATGGGAATTTTTGAAATTTCTTAAATTCATAGAAAAAAAGTTAATCCCCGATAATGCCACAAAACTATACAGATCTAAGTTAGATGAGGAACCATATTGAAAAAAAGTTTGAAGTTGATAGATGTAGCCGTTTGACCTGTGGAGAACCGACAAATGACATGAAGAAAAAAAATACAAACGAACACCCATTTTTTTTCAGTATGTCAAATTGAATCCTCGCTAAAGCTCGTCTGATTATGATCGATGATTATTAAATCTCTCGTTCATATAAAAAACCTTTATTGGTCCCTGGCTTATCAAAAAGTTCACAGGATAATAATCAATTCAAAATACAATTTTTTAAATATGAAATATAGTTGAATAAGTGAGAAATTGCAATTGAAAATTGAAATGAATTATAATAACAGTATGCTTAAAAAAATGAAACTGATGATAAAATATGATACTAATGATGAAAATTGAAATATTCGAGGTTATAACAAATGAGAAAAAAATGGAAAAAGATAATTAATTATTACAGAAAGAATTAAAAATTGTACAGATGATTTCTCAAAATATTAATAGAACCTCTTAAAGCTGAAACTACAATATCAAAAATAAGTTGTTTCTTGAGCTTAAATCTTGATCTAAATTCATTTTAAAAAATAGTATGGTGCCTAACTAGTAACTTATCATATTCGAACTCGAACTTCAATTCTGAGATCATATAAATTATTCAGCAGAAGACATCATGTCCAGGCTGTTATAAAGTAGTTGAATATTCAAGAAATAGCACAAGAATAACATATTTTTGGACCAGCTTCAGCGAAGATTCAATTTCACATACTGAAAAAAATTGGTGTTCGTTTTTATTTTTTTTTTTTTTTTCAAGTTTTTTTGTCGGTTCTCCACAGGTCAAACGGCTACAGCTATCAACTTCAAACTTTTTTTCAATATGGTTCCTCATCTAACTTAGATCTGTATAGTTTTGTGGCATTATCGAGGGGTAACTTTTTCCATGAATTTTAGAAATTTCAAAAATACCCATCAGAATAACATGGCGTTAAAAAAATGAATTATTTCTACTTTTCCAAAAAAATGAAATCTCGCTTGAAGTTGAATTACATTTTGATACACATTTCTAAACATTTTCAGCTTGATCGGGTCAGCCATTTTGAAGAAAAAAAATAAAATGTTCTAAATTGGTACCACTCGAAGCAGTTCTTAGCCATTACTACCTATACTATTACTATCCAGTCGTCTAACAACGCATGGCGTTTTCCTAGTGTTAACAAACAATGTTCCGTATCAAGAATTCTATTGCACCATGAATAAGTAATAGTCTACACATTGCATGTTTATATTCACGAACATGTCCGTCTACCCATATCATTCAAGTTCTCACTAACTCAGCTCGGAACGTGAGGTTAATGATAGTGTCAAGTTGGATTGGTATAAAGACGAACGTTTCTGAGTATGAATTCTTAAAAATATTTTGTAATCAAATTCGAGGAACAACTGAATAATATTCCACATTGGGATCTCCATTGGTGATATTTGACATGTAATTACGAAATTAGTTATATCGATTTGGAATTGAAAGCTTTTTGTCATAACCAACATTATTATCATCTTCAATTTCAACATCGATGTAATCCAATAAGAGGAAATAGTATCATAAAATATATGGAAAAGAATACAAATTATTCATTAATAATATCTATTATTACAACAATATAAAAAAAAATCGGAACAAAATGATGAATTTTGTTTTTAACACGAGAACAAAGAAAAAAGAGATGAAAGAAGATTTCATGATTTTTTCTCCTCACTGTGAATGTTCGAAATGTTTTCCAACCCTGAAATTACTACCTTATTCAAGATTTGATTTGTTTGTTGAATGAGTTATCATATTTTAATTATTTTTTGGGGTGGTAAGATCGCCCTCGTGGTGCCCCGTTCAAACAATCTTATGTTCCATACATAGCCTTGATTGAAGAACAATAATTTTGTATCAAGTTTCAATGTTATCAGAGAAAAAAAATGAATCTAGTGTGAGAAAAATAGAATAACTACAATTCATTCTGATATTAGAGCTTGAATTTTATGCTGGTTATTCGAATCGATTTTGAAATCTTTACGATTCGCTTAAAAGTTATCGATCCCACAGTGAGTCTGAGTTGACCCGTGGCACAATATACCACCGTCAAAAGCTGAGTCGTGTCACAATTGGCACCTCACATGGGGCCACGACGTTTTTTTTTTCAAATAGACAATACCGAAAATGATTAGAGAATAATCAGATCGGTGGAAGTTAAATTGAGAGACAATAGATCTCTACACTTGAACAACTGGAAGCTTCTCTCTCCTTTGGGTAATGATACATTTCAATATTTTAGTTGTGTACATTTTATAATACTGGTAAAACGCGTTATGTGTTTCCGCGTTGATGGATGAGCTAATGAGAATGAAATTGAAATTTTTCAAAAAGTTACATCAAGTTGATGTTTTGACGGCATTCAAGTTAAAATCCATCTTTCCATTCGGTCGGGTTAATATCTGATGCAGTTTAATATTATATGTAATACAATTTAATGAAACTTTATTCACTGAATTATTATTTTCTTGGAAACGGCTCGATCGATTCCAATAGGAGTGTGTGATAATGTGCATCATTGTTGTAGTTACGTTCAGGGGAATTTTGAATTCTGTTTAAAAATATTGATTTTCAAGATTTTCCGCTCAGCCATTTCTTACGGGGTTTTTCAAAACTTTGAAATGGTTTATCTAATAAGTGGTTGGACCTATCAGACCCAAAAACTATACAGTTCTAAGTTGGATAAGTCCGCGTGTACAAAAAACGTTTCGTGCCTATCAGTTCAAACGTGCGACCTGTGTAGTGCGCACAAACAAACAAACAAACAAACAAAAAACACACACAGACAAAGCTCCGTAAGAGTGGGATGGAAACTCTACGCTAACGTTCATCGAATAATGAAGTACAATATATCTAAACTTGAATAATATCTCTTCATTCGAAAAATTCGTTATTTATTTCAGTTAGAAAAAATAGTATTCGACGGTGACGGTCAAAATGGTTAATAGTTGGCAATTTTCCATCTAACAACCGAGAAACGAATTGCACCAAGAATGAATGTGAGCAATCATGATCATATTTTCTGTTCAAAATCTCGTCTAATATAATTTCTTGTCACAATGTTTTCTTTACTCCATTTTTGACGATCCTAAGGTCGAACAGAAATGCAAATTCGATTGATACTTGCCAAACACATGCGTGATGAAATAATTTGATGGTCTCACCTTATTGTTTTGAGCCACAATCTCCGAGTAGATACATCCAGAGATTCATTCATTAGTAGAGTGATAGGCCTAGTTTTATCGAGGGCTGTCACTCCTTATTTTCTTATCCTTTGTATAATGATGAACTTTGCACCTGCTGTCATTGGAAGAAGTGAACATTGCCTATAAAGAGACTTAGTTCTAAGTGAAATATATCAACATTCGTGTGTTTGGATTATTCTTAATACCATTGTTGGTGGTGTCCGGATATATCTCAAAAACAGTTTATATTGTGTTCCGGACTTTCGACAACTGAAGACTTTTATCCGCGGCGAAGATGTGTGGTCACAGACAGCGTAGACCTGGTGTCAAAGTTCATTGCTTTTGATTTAAAATAATAATAAAATGGGGTGGTAAGATCGCCCTCGTGGTGCCCCGTCCAAACGATCCTCTTTCATCCTTAGCCTTGATAGGGAAACAATGATTATGTATCAAGTTTCGATGTTATTAAAAAAAAAAGATACATCCAGAAAATGTGTATACTTTGATGAGAATAATCCATAAGAGAAATATAGTTAAATATATTTCATTTGAATGAATAAAAATCAACACTCAATTTCAATTAATTGATTATACAAATTCATCTGGATTTTCACATAGATTGCAACAGCCAATTTACAAATGGAAAACCTATCGTTATTTCTCACATCAATTGGAGCTATCAATAAATCAATTCAGAATTCGGGCAACGTGTATAACTGAATATTTTGTAAATTGTTCAGAATTAGTAATTGATAAAACACATGAGCAGTCACATAATTTTCAACTCAAGGTGCATGTATCCTCGATTGAAACCTCCATCAAAAATGCAACCACGAATATTTTGCAACTTTCAGTTATGTGAATACATAATTGATTTGGAAGCGGTCGTTATTTACAGGCAAGATATATGAATAATATACAATTTTTGTTCTGAACATAGTCTAGTGTCTTTCGTCACGGAAATCCTTACACCTTGAATAAATTATACACCACACAAACTTGTCCAGACTTTGTTCATTTGTCAGTCGATACAAATCGTTCGAGTAGTCGCCATTTCGGCCAAGTACGCCAGGTCAATTGCAGTGGTAATTTGAAGTGGCGTGAAGAAAAACGCTTCTATGTTCATTGGAATTGGTTAATATAAGAACGAGAGGAACAATCACATGGTACTCTGCATTCGAGTCTTCCAATGGTAAGATATGACACGGAATCAAGGTGAGCTTTACTAGCACTTACCTATTGAGAAATATATATATATATATAAATTCTATATTAATTTAAAATAAAGACTCTGCCTTGTGAAGAAGGTTGCCTATAGACACAGAATAGAAAAAAAATAACGAATATAACAAATTAGTGAATGGTACAGAAAAATAATAATAATATTGAGCTAAATTCTAGAAAAAAAAATATTTTGTAGTTGATTAATTAATTATTTAGAAAAAGAATAGTAAAAAATGAGAAAATGCACATGATATGAGAAGAAAAAAAAATGGCTACACACTGAATTAATTCAAATTATATAAATGGTTTCTAAAAATTGAAATGGATCCTTTTAAGGCTAAAAGAGTTAATGCATAAATAACACTATCACTAATATTAAGTCTTCTACAAAATTCAACGAAGAAGTGAGGAATTGTGCCTCTGGCACCAATCAGGAGTCCAATCTTCAACATTTGATAGTATATCTAGTATAGGCCTACAGGTATGAAAATATCAATGCCTTGGAGTTTGTTCTACGAGATATGAAGAATTGTTCCCGGAAAGCTTTGAGCTCGTTTGTAGTTGACATTGTTATTCATGATTTTTTTTCATAGTAAACTGAGAAGTCTGACTCGATCAAGGTTGCCTATGTGCTTCAATCTTTGCGCTGATATATGTTATAAAGACTCTTGTGGACCGCTTTTTCAAAAACTAGGAAACCACTGCCATGTCTTTATATATATATATATATATATATATATATATATATATATATATATATATATATATATATATATTTATTTATTTATTCATTTATTCATTCATTCATTTATATATATATATATATATATATATATATATATATATATATATATATATATAACTGTATTGTCTTCGTCAATGAAAACAGTAATCCGGTGCATGTTGATAAAAATATGAATAACTATGAAACAATGCAAAAAGAGGATTTTAATATGATTCAACACAATCTTACCGTCTTCGCTAAGGGCCCTATATATGCTGGTTGCAAACTTCTGAATGCTCTTCCTACTGATATTAATATTCGAACAACCAGACCAAATGTCTTTGAACCTGAACTCAAAGAATGTTTACTGACGAATATTTTTTATTCTGTGAAAGAGTTTCATGATTATACCTGCTAAGTATATACACGTAACTGTTGAATATGTATGACCTGTCAAATATCATCTCTATAACCAACTCAATGACCAATACATTTTTATTATTATCATCATTATCATTAATATGATGCAAAATAACCTGACACTGAGGAAAAAACAGATGAATATATATAGAGAGAGCAATACAAAATTAAATGGTATTTGATACAGATTTTTTCGAATGCTTTAGCCTGGGAGAATTATTCCTAGGAATAATACTTGACATTTCAATGTTGAGCATCTATACAGGTATTCAAAAACAAGGTTTCATTGCCATAAATTAATATTCGTTGTTGGAGTACTGAATCGTAAGTCACCTGCTATATTTTGTAGGAAAAAAAGATCGATGTCAGAGAAATACAGGGTAAAACGAACAAGTTGATCTCATCACTGAGGAAACCCTTTCGACGTCACAAACAGTGATCCTTCCAAAATATTCTCAACTCAATTGGTGACTTATACTTGGTACGGAAAGCTATTGAAATTTGGATAACTAAAATTCATGAGTGGATGAAAAGGAGTCAGTCCGAATTTGTTCAAGTTTTATTTGAATCAATTTTAAAATACAAATTGCTAACAACTAATTGAAGCGTCTTCACACTGGATGGCATAGCAAGTCAAGAATCCATATATACACAATCCAATCGATATAAATATCACATAACACATATAAGAACATATAAAACAAATGAGAAAAAATCTAGAGCTGATTTTATATGTCCATTAATTTTCAATCTCATTTTGTGTGAACCTTTCCCACCGATCCATCTCCACCAAGAAACGACTTCAGGTTAACTCGTGATACAACATCCCGCCGTCAACAAGCTGAGCTGTGTCACAATTGGCACACAACGTGGGGCCACACGATTTGAGCGCCAAATAGAGGAAGTTGAACTTTTTGTAAGAGAATGATCAGATCGGTGAAAGTTCAATTGAGAGAGAATAGATGTCTCCACTTACAGAGGAAGCTGCTCTCTTATTTGGGTAATAATACATTTGAATATTCAATTCGTGTTTCTTCTAATTGCATGAATATTTGACTATAATTTTTTCCTCATCACACTAAAAACTTGACACAAGGCATACAAATATGTATAGAAGAACCATTCAACTTTCCTGAAAAAACTGGGCCATGTGAAGTTGATATCAAATATATATTCTTGAGCCTCAATTCTCATTGTGAATTTGAATGTATTCATCAATTCCAATTATTGGATATCGAATGGAATGATTGAACTAATCATCCAGGGCCCTTATTCTATAACAGTAAACGAAATGGATGCGTGACGAAAGTGTCAGAGCCCATATGATACACCGTGTTAAAGTATACGAAATAGTTTGGACAAATCGAAGATGGCCTGATTTCGTTTCGTTTCAGAGTTACAGAATAAGCCTCCTGGTAGCCCATATGCAAGGAAAAGTCACGGCTACCTATAAATTATTAATCCCTGAAAAGTTATATCATACATCGAATATCATATTCTATTTTCATTTCCATGAGTCCTAATACCATAAGGCACTTCGAACCAATAAAACATGGATAATGACAGTTATAATACAGCAATTTGGGTATGAACTCGATATTTGTGTTCATCAAGTATGCAGTCGATATTATTCCGTGAAGCTCGAGTGAAAATGCGTGACATTTTTATTCTGGTCGATAGAAATTTGGTTCGAGAAGTTACTGTGAAGGTCGAACAAAATGAACAGTCGATAGATATTGTATCTGATATTCACTGACCGGTTAGTCAATTGTTCAATTCTGAGAAAGACATCGAGTTTTAAAACTGACTGATTCAAATGATCATGTCAAACCCAACTATTCCCATAGCAATCAAATCTCATACAATTTATATATATATATATATATATACATATATATATATATATATATATATATATATATATATATATATATATATATATATATATTTTATATATATATATATATATATATATATATATATATATATATATATATATATATATATATATATATATATATATATATATATATATATATATATATATGGCCCAGATAACAGATAACCAACTGCGTTGGGTCGGGGGTTGATCATCACAACAATCTCTCTCGGGCAGATTCAAATGAAAACTAAGAGTCTGCCAGCTCCGAGTTATGTAGCTACTTTCTCCTCCTCTTATTCACTCCTACCATTATCTTCCTCTTCTTCTCTTCCCATTAGTTCTCTATTCTCCCACCATTTCTCTTCTTTCACGTGACTCCATTCTCCCCCGATTCACTATTCCAATCTCCACTCCCTTCTGTCATCTTTCTCTCGGTCGCCCGACTCTTTTTTTCATAATTCAATTGTCAATCATCTGAAACATTTTTTTCGGAATCCATTCGTCTTCCATACGCATCATATGTCCAAACCACCTAAGCCTCTCCCTTTCCATTTTAAAAGACAATTTTTCCACTCTCACCTCCTTCCTTATCCCTCCGCTCCTCTTCCTCTGCATCTTTGATACTCCCACCACGCTCCTAATAAACTTCATCTCTGCTGCATCCAACTTCCTTTCATCTCTCTAACCATGAATGTTTGGAGAGTTACGAGTTGCATCTGTTTCCAAGTGCAATATCATTCCCTCAAAATCGGTGCATTTATCCGGTCCATTTCAATATTTCAATCAATATCAATCACTGTTGGTAGAATAATTCAAGTTCTTGAAAATTATTCGAGCTAATTTATTCATTCGGTTTTGTGTTGAATGAAACGTAGATTTCGACTGTTGTTCATATGGAATGATTACACATGAAATTTAATACAATATATACAGTTGGATTTTCAGTTTGCAATGAGAGTAGCTGAGAACTACTGACACATTCACACTGATTCTTAGGACATTCATGATTTCACATTCGTATCTCAAATTCATTGGATTCTAGTTGACTCTGGAAAAATATTCCTAACTGGAATCTTGGTAAGCCAATTAGATAAACTTTGTTGACTTTGAAACAGAATATAAGTGTTTAGAGGACATTTCATGAAAGAAATATTACGAGAGGCCTATCATACATAATATATGAAACCGAGATTTCCAAAAATTGGCAAACAACGAACAAGATGTGTGTATAATCTTCATTTAGATCTCTGCCAATATTCGGGTTGCCGATATGACATTGAATAATAAAAAAAAACAATATACATATATATTATCACGGATGATAGAATAAAAGAATGGATAATTATCAAGAATACAATTATAGTGAATGAAATTAGGAGAGAGAAATAGAAGTAATTGGATCTAAATCTATTTGAACACTAACAAAATTACTAATGGTATTTAAAAACCAATCAGCTTTCGAATTGATAACCAAATAATAAAACCATGATAACTTAATGAAGCTTTCGCGTTTGAGAAAAATTCCAGCTCTTCTATAGTTCTCTAGGAGAGTTTATAATCATCACTGCATACTGTGATTTTGTATCTCGAAAACCATTTTCCAGGTTTATGGCCCTCCAATCACGGAACCAGTCGCCTGATTTCCATTTTGAACAATTACCCACCAAGAATTGCTCTATCAATATGTGTCTGGTTCGGTCTGACGTACTACCTGATTGGTATATTCACGTTGAAGGATCTTACTGGCCGGTTCAGTTGCATCTCTCTATCATCCGGTACTATCCTGGGAGCCTTGAAAGCAGGGAGTCTTATACTGAAACACGACACATTCAAATGTCTGGTCGACAATTTGGAAAATATTTGTAAGCGTCACAAACCAAGGTCTGAACGTCAACAAAAGATCTGGCAGAAGACTCAGATGTTCACTAACTTCACTGTTGTTTTAACGGTAATCGTGATCCTGGTGTTGATTGTTTTCGTGTTGGTACCACTGCCCATGTTGATGAACAGGAGGATACTGTACTACCCGTGAGTATATCTCAATTAATTCTTTTCTGACGTCTTCAATTCTCACTCTTTTTTTCCGTCGATGAATGAAAAATATACGGTTGTAAGTCTCTTTTCTCACATCAACTGTGATGACCCCAAATCCATCCTCGACCACCCTAGCATGCCATCTGGTCTTTCTTCTCAATATTATATTGCCTTTTTTGTATTCTTTGCAAACCTTTCGTTTTAATGCCGACAAAATATGAATAGCATCTTTTAGTTTTATTGAGGATGCATTATTATTGTTATTTCATGGTTTCTTGTATACTGGTTGTCATTTCTTCGTTTCAAACATTGTTATCTAAATTTGAGTTACAACCAGGTTCGTCCATCAGCACTTAGCTTCTTTTAGAATAGTCTTTTGTCGGAAATTGTTGTCAATGATGTTGCTGGGGGAGGAGCACTCAATTCAGGTCAAGTCCAGGAACCAATCTTTCTGTCCCATCTTGTACCAGCCAATAGGGTGAAGTGTTTGTATGATATTTCGGAAAACTTGGTATAAAAATTATAACTAAACAGGAAGTTGTCTACGGACCCTCATAGAGTAACCACCTACGGGTGCTCTGCTCCTCGTGTATTGTGTGTTGCATACCTACGTGAATGAACAACATTCATTTAAATTGTAATATATGTGTTACATATTTTATCTAAGCCCCCTAATTCTTCAGTCGGGTAATTAGGAGATCTTACTCAACCGAGAGTGGGCACGAAGAGCATCGTCTTCATCATGAGGGAAAGAGTTAGAAAACTGGATCTGACTCTCTCCGGGATAAGAACTCCGGTACTGAATGATGGTAGTGTAGTGTATGAACAAGCTCGTTTGCATAAGGGCACAATAATATATAATAAACAACCTGACAAATTCAATTGCAAAAGGGTCTGAAGGTGTTCAAACAACAACTGGGAGATTTTATTATCACCAAACCAATAAACAGCTCGAAAGATTTTAATGTATAATTACTAAGTTTCACTTTATACAACAGTATTAATTAATTTTATCCCATGTTTCATATATTTTATGTTTTGTTGTGTATTGTTTTATCATAAGCTTACTCAATTGTTTACTTATGTACTCTGTATTTTGACTTGCCATATATTTTGATTTTTTCGAATGTAAATCCTGTGGTCAATAAAGAAATCTGAACCAGTCTACTCTTGTCACTCAGTGAATTCCAGTATCTTGCTTTTCGTCGTTGGAAGTTCTCTTAAAATGAATCAGTTCCTCAAGCTAACTTACTCTTGTATCTGTGTTTAGAGGATGGTTACCGTATGATCTGAAAACGTCCCCAAACTATGAGATTACATTATTGTTGAATTTCATCTACACATCCGTCGGAACATCTTGGATTTTATGTATTGACTTATTCATAGCAGCATATTTCATTCAAATAATTGGCCAGTTCAAACTGCTTCGTTACAACCTGGGCAACATACGTCATCAATCTGAGGAAGTAACTCGGATGAGGCAATTGAGAGGAACTGTGGCAGCTGACAGACTGAAGCAAGTGGGAGGAGTTATGTCAGATGGAAGTCCAAGTTATCAGCCCTTGGAAATAGAACACCAATGGGATTGTCAGAATATTCTGCCCAATGTTCCGATACATCAGTTGGAGCAGAATGATGAGATGCAGCAAGAATCTTCGACGTCAACGCATACAGTGAAGCGCATGGCTATTGATGATCACGATGATAACCAGATGGAAGATACAATATCATCCATTCAGATGGATGGCATAAGTGAAGAGCATATTTCTTCAGCGAATCAGAAGGTTGATAATGTGATGCAGAAGATTATTTCGACCAATCAAGAGGTTTTTACTGAGATGGATTTTCTTCTCGGAGAGTGTATCAATCATCACGTAGAGCTTTGCAGGTGAGATTAAATTGATGATAATTGTGTATCACTATCACTAGGAAAACGCCATATAGGCGTTGTTAGACGAGCGAATAGTAATAGTATGGGTAACAATGGGTAAAAAATTGCTTAGAGTGGTACCAATTCAGCACATTTAATGTTTTTTCTTAAAAATGGCTGACCCGATCAAGCTGGAAATCTTCAGAAATGTGTATCAAAATTTGATTCAACTTTACGCAAAATTTCATTGTTTTAGAAAATTATATTTTTTTTCCGCTGTTTTATTCTGATGGGTATTTTTTGAAATTTTCAAAATTCATAAACTGGAAAGTTACCACCCGATAATGCCACAAAACTATACAGATCTAAGGTAGATGAGGAACCATATTGAAAACAAGTTTGAAGTTTATAGCTGTAACCGTTAGACCTGTGAAGAACCGACAAAAACACATATAAAAAAAAACATAAAAACGAACACCAATTGTTTGCATTATGATAAATTGAATCCTCTCTGAAGCTCGTCCAACAAAGTATCGAAATCAAAGAAGTTCAGCAAGAACTTCTAATCCACTCTCAATCAGACTGAATCGGATATTGTTTCCGAGTGTGTCCACCAACTTATTTTTGGTGCGCGATATTCAGATCAGACAATATAGAATATGGCTCACATATTCGGATATTATTGTGATCGATGTGAAACTCTAAACGTTCATTCAATGATAGCAAACTTTTCAAGCATACCAAGTATCATTCATTGGAACAAATATACCAGGATACCTATGTTCCATACTCCATAAAACCAAGATGCATTGAGGGTTGCGTTGGTTTGCCGGCTTCAATATGGTGAATTTTCTTCATATCCCTCCCATGTTAAAAATATGTACCAATTTAACATCCAAATTGTTAGAACAACCGATTATGCGTAGTGAGTAGTGATAAAAGGAACTAACTTTGTTTACAAATACACACAGAATTACTCTTACGTTTGCTCAGTTGTCTGAAACAGTTTCTTATATGAAGTAAATGGAGATAGTGAGGTTAAATTGTGCAATATTCAAATTGTGAAGTGATTCATAATAATAATTCATGATAACGCAAGCTATATTGCAAGTAACTTACATCTGGACATTGAGTTTGTAGTTATCCTGGACGATTTGTTGATGTAATCGAATTCGTGTGAGAAATCCACATGCCACAAACAAATAAGTATTCATATTTCATTTGATTGCATTACCAGTTAATATTCTTTTTCAAAAGCCTAGCGCAGTTGTTTACTTCCACCGCATCTTGGATGGCAATATCCACTGCATCTTGGATGCAAATATTTGAGGTATATAGAAGGCATGACATCGAGCTTCTACAAAACAACACTAGGTAGAGAAGCGATCGGGTGTTCTAAGGCAAGAGATCAGGAAATGGAACGTACTTCCGGTTCGAGATAAGACATCATCTGAACACGGCGAACCAACGCAACCCTCAATGCATCTTGCATAAAACCTTTCAACTCCAATAGAGTCATCTTGTCCAATCGGTCAATTCGAATCATCTATCATTACAATAATGTGCTCAAATATGAAGTAGTTGAGATTCTTACTAGACAAGCTTTAGCGAGGATTCAATTCGACATACTGATTTTTTTTTTTCTATCTTTTGTGTCGGTTCTCCACAGGTCAAACGGCTACAGCTATCAACTTCAAACTTTTTTTCAATATGGTTCCTCATCTAACTTAGATCTGTATAGTTTTGTGGCGATATCGGAGGGTAACTTTTCTTATATGAATTTAAGAAATTTCAAAAATACTCGTTAGAATAACATAGCGGACGAAAAAAAAAATCCCAAAAAATGAAATTTCGCGTGAGATTGAATTACATTTTGATACACATTTCTAAAAAAATTCGGGTCAGCCATTTTGAAAGAAAAACATAAAATGTGCTAAATTGATGCCAATCGAAGCAGTTTTTTCCCATTTTCACCCATACTATTACTAAATTCGCTCGTCCAACAACGCATGTATGGCGTATTCCTAGTTGCGAATGAATGAAAAAATGATGATGATGAAGCTCGAATAATGAAAATTGGAATGATCTATTCCCTATTTATCGTCCTCTAATGCATACACTTTTTGTTCAAAGACTGACTGGAGAATTTGAGTCTGCATTTTCCGTGATCCTGATCTTTCAGTTGATGTGTAGTGTGGTATCAACAGTTGTCCTCGTCACATGGATTACTCTGGTAAGTGAAGCCTGGTTCACAGTTGAAATATGGAATAGTGATTATCAGTTAGACGAGCTAGAGCGAGGATTCAATTTGACATACTGAAAAAAATTTGTGTTCGTTTTTACGTTTTTTTTTTCTTTTTTTCTTTCATGTTTTTTTGTCGGTTCTCCACAGGTCAAACGGCTACAGCTATCAACTTCAAACTTTTGTGCAATATGGTTCCTCATCTAACTCAGATCAGCTGTATAGTTTTGTGGCATTATCGGGGGATAACTTTTTTTTTTGAAATTTTATAAATTTCAAAAATACCCATTAGAATAACATGCCGTAAAAAAATATAGGCCCATATTCCCATTTTCCAAATGCATGAAATTCTGCGTGAAGTTGAATTTACATTTTGATACACATTTCTAAAAAATGTTAGCTTGATCGGGTCAGCCATTTTGAAAAAAAAAAACATAAAATATGCTAAATTGGTACCACTCGAAGCAGTTTTTACCCATTTTCACCCATACTATCACTATTCGCTCGTCTAACAACGCATATACGGCGTTTTCCTAGTTTCAGTCTTTATGATACTAACAAAATGTATTTCCACCAGGTCGAAGATATTGATTTATCTGGAATTGGTCTTGTATTCATGTACATGGTGTTCTCAACGGAGTTGTTCCTGATATGTTTGTTCTGTCATCAGATATCAGATGAGGTAAATATACAATATTTCTTGACAGCTGATTTTCTGTCAGAAACGCTCAGATGCCAAAACTCAAGATTGTCGAGATGAAGCCATTCAGTTCTAGGCAATACCTCCAAATCTGCGATATCAATACAAGATATTCACAACTGAAATTAGGAGTAAACTTAGCATTAGCAGCAACGCAATTATTCAGTATCCATTCACAACAACAATGTAGCATTAAGAAACAGCCAATGAG
The DNA here is from genome assembly GCA_907164805.1 of Brachyptera putata. Lineage (NCBI taxonomy): Eukaryota > Metazoa > Arthropoda > Insecta > Plecoptera > Taeniopterygidae > Brachyptera > Brachyptera putata. Next base: position 8,251,734 of record OU015475.1, read on the forward strand.
ATGGCTTGTTTGCATCAGCTGTTCATCTGGTTTCACAAGATCAACCTTCACTGGATTTTAGTTTAGGAGATGTGTAGTAGGCCCTAATATCATTAATTCCCTCTAAACCAAATTGAAATATCATTGATACAATTCAAACTTCTAATTCTGTATCACAGTCATGCTTGCATGTACATGTTTGCTTCAAAATAGTCAATTGAAGGGGGGTGTGTATAAGCTAGGATTCAAGACAGCCTGCTAGCTTATGGCGCGCCAAACGTTTACTCGAATCTGATTGGTCACTGCTTACACCAAGCTGTAAGAATTAGCAGCAAGGAGTTTGCAAACCTTGCGCTTACTGCTAAATCGTTACGGCTAATGCGACTCATTATGAACGGTATGCGTGAGTGCCGTAAGACAAATATTGCTAATGCTAATGTTACTGCTAATTTCGGTTGTGAATGGGCCTTCAAAGCATGCAACATATGAATCGGGAATTGAATAGATGTATCAAGATAAAACTTCGAGCTCAATCCCTTGTTCAGAACATCGACTGATATATGCATGAGAATTGACACTGATAAACTTTGCCATCAAGTCGTTATAGTTATGGTAGCCCGCTACCATAACTATAACGACTCCTGAAGATGGCTGAACGTTTTCAGCCGAAACGTCGAAATAAAGAGTCACCAGTTGTCTCAAGGAAGGACAAATTAACGAAAGTAACTTATTATCATGTATATATATATATATATATATATATATATATATATATATATATATATATATATATATATATATATATATATATGTGCTGGTGAAGGTTTTGAGGGCCGATGGTTGATGGTTCCTGAACGAGACGACTCCAAGAAGATGGTCAGCCGCAGCTGTCCGAAACGTCGAGAGACAAGGTTCTTTTCAGAACCGCCAACTGTTTCCAGAAAGGGCAATCCGCAAAGTGTGACATTACCATATATATATATATAGCATGAAGCAATTGTCATGTATATATATATATATATATATATATATATATATATATATATATATATATATATATATGAGTATATATATATGACAATTGGTTCATGTTCAGGAGGGCTTTTGTCCCTAGCAACCGATATCAAATATATTACTTTTATTGTTTGCTTAACGACCCCAGCTAGGTTATACGGAGGTACGAATAAGCAGGTGATTATGAAACGACGGAGTGATGATGAGTGAGAGAACGTCTACAAAAACCCATGCCTTATGCGGGACTCGAATCCACGCCCAAAGGTGACTTCAGAGTATGAAGCATGCTTTAGCTGACTGCGCTAACGAAGGCGGCATCAAATATATTTCTCACTCACAAATTTGCTCGTCTCATGCGAACTGTACAGAACCTGCTGCTGTCTCCCCTTTTCACCGATTCCACGCCGCCCCGGTAGCTAAGTAAATTATCGCTAGCGGTAGTAACTGAAGTCACCGTTGGGCGTGGGTTCGAGTCCCGCATAAGGCATGGGTTTTTGTAAACGTCCTATCACCTATCATCACTTCATAGTTTCATTATCATCCGCTCATTCGTACCCCCGTATAACCTAGCTGTTGGTGGGGTCGTTAAGCTACATTAAAAAAAAAAAAAAATGATTCCACAATACGATAGGTAGTCAAACCAGCAGGAATCCACCCGTCAATGTAAGACATGTATGTTATGTGTGGAACTTCACATTCGAATGTGTGTTTGTTCCAGAGCTCAAAGGTCCGAGAGGCCGTGTATGGCATTGATTGGTTCGACGCTTCAGAGAGCTTCAAGAAGTCCATGCGTATCATGATGTCCAGAGCAAACCAGCCAGTCGTTGTCATGGTAGCAGGATACATTCCGTTGTCAATGGAGACTTTTTATGCCGTAAGTGTTCGAGTTATGACTTGAAATATAGCACTTATCATAGTGATTTCATTCACAGATTCACGGTTGATAAGAGCTACATTTCCATGAATATATGTATATATATATATATATATATATATATATATATATATATATATATATATATTCATGCAACATAGATCGTTCGATCTACGATTACCGAGCTGTGCACAAGACTCCCCGATGATGGCAGGTAACATCATGCTGAAACGTTGCCAAAGAAGGCAAGGCCCCTTCGGGCCGCAATTTACTTCGAAGAGAGCAAACGCGGTCAACCCGAGAAAACGATACGAATATATATATATATATATATATATATATATATATATAGGCCTATATATATATAATTATATATGTAATCGTAATCATATATATATATATATATATATATATATATATATATATATATATATATATAATAATTGAACCCGGGACCTTCAACCCAGTCCCGGGTTCAATTCCCGGTCGAGACGTATCTTTTTTGACATGGCCAAAATATCCCATATATACATATATATATATATATATATATATATATATATATATATATATATATATATATACGATCCAGAACTCATAGAGAGATGATATTTCTAGAACAAAATGAATCAGCACATCTCTGATTCCCATCTTCTCGTTCACGAATGTCCATCACAGATTCTAAGAATACAAAGTGATTGTTTTCTGATCCACAGGTTGTGCAATTGGCTCACGGCTTCTACTCGACGATTCAAGAGGAATTATCTAACGGTGCAACCACTAGTGACAGTAGCTTGTAGGTATCGATACTCTGGATGACATATGCTTCAAGATGAGACGTGATGTTTGAATGTGAACCGACTCTTTAGTTTTATAAGAATTTCTTCATGTAATATCCTCCATGGGTGTCGGCAGGAAATGAGGGGGGGGGGTGGGGTGCACCTCCTCCCCCCCCCCCGGAACCAGGCCAGGCGCTGACTGACTCCAAAAGGCCCAAGGTGCTGCTTGTAAAGTAGGCCCGGAAAAGTTAGTAACGCCCGCCGGAAGCATCCTTGCTGATCGAAATTTTTAGATTTCTCATGGTTTTTGAGTAGCTTTTTACACATATCTTGACACAAATTAATATTTATATTGTATATAACTGTTTGCGATGGATTATTATTTGGGTATGGATACGCTTAATCAGTAAATAATTTCAATCGAAATGGTGATTGATTAATATATAGTTCAACTACAATGGTTACAAACACAGCAAGTATTGAATTGAAAGTTTTCTTGACATTAACGATGAACTCTGTCCCAGCTTGTCGATGATTGTGTTCACGTTGTGTTCAACACTGAACAATCGTTCTCTCTCAAAGAGCCGCCAAAGAGAAGGCATGAACCATAATAATTTATTGTTGATACTGTCTTACATTTATAGTGATGTTTTTTGTTCTGATTTCTTTTTGCGCAATAGAAAAATACATATTTATATAGATATCAAATTTCGATAGGGGCCCGGAACAGTCACATGGCCCGGGGTGCGAACGCACCCCGACACCCCCTGCCAGTCCGCGCCCGGAATTGGTAGAACGGATTTACGGAATAAATTCGGAAAATTCGGAAAATCTCGATAAGAATAACCCTTGGGAAAAATACTTCGAAACGAAAAATTTTCGAAAGCTTTCAAATTCATACAGAATGTGGAAACCATCATACACATTTTCAATAATGTGTACAACAATCGGATGAGACATAACGAAGAAAACGCAATAAAAGTATACATTTCATCAAATATTAGGATCAAAACATGTAATGCAGAGTGTATATATGTGACAGGTTGCTCTATAAAAAGCAATAAGTTGCTGGTAAGGTTTTTCAGTGTTTGAAGTAGTCCAAGGTTTGTAGATGTAGACAGAGTATTTTTCAATTCCAGATTTCCATACTTCCACACTCATCTCACAACGCACATTCTGCGTTTGACTAGTCTATTTCCATCTCACGTTTTACTACAGTGTTGTTCATTAGTAAAACACCTGCACATGGCAGAAAGTAGATAAGTGATTTGAGGACAATGATATTCAATGATTTGAGGAAAACCAAGGTTGAAGTGATAATGTAACTATCAACAAGAATCCTCACGAAAGAGAATATGAACTCTGAAGTAATTTGACAATTATTTCAAGATTTTTTCCTCGAAGTGAATGCTTGGATGAGGTACTAATTGGCCACGACCTTCAATCAGTTGATTGCTATGCCTAGTTATATTGAGGCCTATGATTCCTAATTTTTTGTATCCTTTGTATAATGATGAACTTTGCACCTGCTGTCATTGGAAGAAGTGAACATTGCCTAAGAGACTTAGTTCAAAGTGAAAGATATCAACATTCGTGTGGTTGGATTATTCCTATAATATTAATGCTGGTAATGTCCGGATATATCACAGGAACGGTTCATACTTATATTGTGTTCCGGACTTTCGGCAACTGAAGACTTTTATCCGCGGCGAAGAAGTGTGGTCACAGACAGGTAGACCTGGTGTCAAAGTTCATTGCTTTTAATTTGAAATGATGATAAAATGGGGTGGTAAGATCGCCCTTGTGGTGCCCCGTCCAAACGATCCCACTTTCATCCTTAGCCTTGATAGGGGAACAATGATTTTGTATCAAGTTTCGATGTTATTGAAAAAAAAAAGTAACACGTGATATTCGAGAAAAAGTGCAGTGTTTCTTCATTCAGAATATTGACGAACTCACTAATGTTCATGTTTGCATCTATTATTGTCATTATTGTCGTCATATTATTGTCTATTATTGTGTTTATTATATGGGGTAATCAATACAACACCTATTCAAATTCAAATATTGAAACAATAGAAAATTATGTTTCTCTGTAGTTATTGTTTGAATGTGGATTTTCATATCCAGAGGACATTGTATTGTATTTTATCAACAACTTGGCAAATACTATTTTTCACCGAGGCTTATATTTCCGCTGGTTGAATGATGAACTGACCCACGTAATTGAAAGTAGAACCTTATTAACCTAAGTACTGGAAAAGATTATAGAGAATTGAACTAGTAAAATAAGAAGTAAGAATTCAATTCAATTTCACGAGGAGTATTGGTAGTTAGAAGTTGAGTTGTTCCATGGTTGAAACTGACGTCATCTGCGCTCCTGGAAGGTTATCCCATTGGCGCATGGCTCGACCCAAAATGGAGTACCTGCCAATATTATCAATATCCTGGAAGAACCTAAAGTTGCCATTCAATTGAATTGTCCAATTTGCATAATTGTAATCAATAATACATACATGCAATTTCAGCTAATGTAACATTCACAATAAACACCACAAACTTTTCTCAAGTTCATCCCAAATTCAAGCAAGTGTGATTAATTTATTTCGAATATATAAAGCTTGATTCATCACATTATCCTGTGATGCAAATCCTAATGCTCCCACTCAGTCCTGGATTCCCGACTGGGGCTGAGGAATAGGATCGTTCTGGAGCAGCACTTCTCAGTGGTTTCGAAACTCTGGAACGGTCTTTGTATTTACCTTACCAAGTACACAAGTGAAGTGCGAGCGATCTTTTTTAAAACTCAGATATGTAAAATAAACTTAGAGCAAACGTCACTTAAGATCATATTGAAGATTATTCAATACAATTAAATTGAATGTGTATTGACGATTTGGATTGTATATCATTAGACGAGCTTTAGCGAGGATTCAATTGACATACTCCAAAAAATTGGTGTTCGTTTTTATGTTTTTTTTTCTCGTGTTTTTTTGTCGGTTCTCCACAGGTCAAACGGCCACAGCTATCAACTTCAAACTTTTTTCCAATATGGTTCCTCATCTAACTCAGTTCTGTATAGTTTTGTGGCATTATCGGGTGGTAGCTTTTTTTATTATTAATTTTAGAAATTTCAAAAATACTCGCTAGAATAACACGAAGGAGAAAAAAATATTTCACAAGAGAATAAAATTTTGCATGAAGTTGAACCACATTTTGATACACATTTATGGAAATTTTGAGTCAGCCATTCCGAAGAAAGAACATAAAATGTGCCAAATTGGTACAACTCGAAGCAGTTTTTACCCATTCTCAACCATACTATTACTATCCGCTCGTCTAACAACGCATATATGGCGTTTTCCTAGTTCAATACAATGAAATTGAATGTGTATTGACAATTTGAATGTGTACATCATATACTTCAACACCGGGGCAGCACTGTGACTGGGCAATAATTCTTAGGATACCTATATAAATCTTTATTTCGTTCTCTGCCCATGTATATTGGGTTGCCTTGATGACACAGAATAACAATTGAATTAAAACTTAGATAAATACAAATGAATAACAATTTGAATATAAGCTGAATTGATACTAAAATGATGAAATAATAAATAATGAAGCTAATTTTGACTGTATAAATGATTTCTAAGAATGATGATTGAATCGCGTAATACGCTCAGTACTATGTTCCTAATAATTGAAGTTATACTAAATTTGACAAAACATTCTTCTAAAAATTTCGGGATACTTCTCAGGTTGCTCCGAAAGCTCCAAATATTAATGAATATGACGCAATGTTTTTTATTCTCGAATATTTATCTCAACTAGGACGTCCAGGAATGCGATTTCGTGGTTCTCTATTTCCATACTTAATTCGACATATCTGTGTTGATCATTGAGGTTTTCCAAAAACGTATCCAAATTTGTTCTACCGTGCGGCCATATCATGAACGTATCGTCAACGTAAACCCTGTGACCTGTGCAGTGCTTACAAAAAACAGAAAAAAAAAGAAAAAAAAAGAAAAAAAAAAAAAAGAAGAAAAAAGAAGAAAAAAAAGAAGAAAAAAGAAGAAAACAAAAAAGAAAGAAAAAAACACAGTCAAAGCTTTGTAAGATTATGATGAAAATCTTCGCTAACGCTCGACTAATAGTAGTTGAAAAATGTTGCAATGATAGATTCACGGTTCCCTAGATTCGATAGTGACCGAATAAAATATATGTTATATGATCAAGGTGTGTAGAGTTTTCGATTATACTTTATATAGACATCTCGCTCATCTTACAACGCATATTCTGCTGGACCTAGTTATTTGTCTCAGTTATCAAACTCACTTCTCTGTATTTCGTGAAATGTGATCAAAATCAATCGAATTTTAATCAGATTCGAAAAGGTCAATATCATAAAGCAATCACGAAATTTAGATTGGCTATCAATGATAGTCCTATTACAGTTAGTCTATAATAAACTCATCTGAAATTCAATTATAGCATCTATTATAGCATATTGATTACTGCTCCTATTAGTCGAACAATGAACTAAACCGATTCGGAGAAAATCAATGAAAATCATTTATTTTCTTCAATCGAAATTTAAATTACCAATATTGTTATATATGTCACCCCCTCTCCTTTCCCCGTACACCGCCACCACCCTATCGTGGCTCAGTCAACTATCGCTAGAGATAGAAACTGAAGTCAGGTTGGGCGTGGGTTCGAGTCCCGCATTTAGCATGAGATTTTATAAACTTCCTTTCAATCATCATCACTTCTTGGTTTCAGGAATCACCCACTGGTCGCACCTCCATATAACCTAGCTGTTGGTGGGGTCGTTGAGCACCATTGACAATTAAATATGTTAATAGAAGTAGAAAAAGTGGATAGAGAAGTAGGTAAATATGGATTCATTCAAAGAACGACGCGGGAATGGAATGAATTGGAAGAAGATATCAAGAACATAGCGAAGATCGGTGAATTAAGAAGAGAGCTAAATAACAAAGTCTAATTTTATCAAGTATGTTTGATTGTAATTCCTTGATAGTAATCATTAACTCCAGTTTTGAGAACAATCTGTAATGAGTAAATAAAAATAACTAACTAACTAATGTATAATTTTTTTTCATGCTGCTTAACGACCCCATCAACAGCTAGGTTATACGGGGTACGAATGAGCGGATGATAATGAAACGATGAAATGATGACAGGAGAAATTACGTTTACAAAAACCCATGCATCATGCGGGACTCGAACCCATGCCTTATGCGGGACTCGAAGAGTGCCGCGACTTGAGTGCCTCAGCTGACTGAGGTAACGAGGGCGGCAAATATATATAACGTGAACAAAAATGAAGAAGAAAGAAGGTGACCGAAAATTCAAGAATATGGAGAAAATGAGCAATATAGGTGTAGTGAGAAAATATAATGAGAAGTTTCAATATTTCATGATGCCGATGTGAACGTTTGACTTATTAAGGGGACCCGGGCTCGAAACTGGCTGCTGGCATTGTTGAATTTACTTATAGCATATTTTTCATTATAATAGTAATCAGACGAGCTTTAGCGAGGATTCAATTTGACATACTGGAAAAAATTGTTATTTTTTTTTTTCTTTTTTCAAGTTGTTGGTTCTCCACAGGTCAAACGGCTACAGCTATCAACTTCATACTCTATTTCAATATGGTTCATCATCTCACTTGGATCTGTATGGTTCTGTGGCATTATCGGGGGTAACTTTTTTTAAATTTCAGAAATTTCAAAATACCTATCAGAATAACATGGCGGAAAAAAAATGTATATTTTCCAAAAAAATGAAATTTTGCGTGAAGTTGAATCACATTTTGATACACATTTCTGGAAACTTTCCACTTGATTGGGTCAGTCATTTTGAAGAAAAAACATAAAATGTGCTAAATTGGTACCACTCGAAGCAGTTTTTATCCATTTTTACCCATACTATTACTATCCGCTCGTCCAACAACGCATATATGGCGTTTTCCTAGTATATTTTCCAATAAATAACGATAAACCTTCTGTGATGTTCCAACTACGTTTATTGTATTATTAACGTATGCATATCTCTTGTCTCACTCTATCATGCCACGCTATCAACTTATCATACGGTCATGTTCTGTCACATGACGTCATGGCCTGGTCCGGCATTCAATCACACAGCGGCGTCAGATGTCGGCCGGTAACTACAGTACTACTAGCTTATCGACTGGTGTGAGCATCATGTCCGGAGCCGGTAACGGCAGTGCTGCTGTTGTTATCGACTGTGCGATGAAAGGGATATGATGGGAAACGATGTAGTTGCGATAAGGGACTAGGAGTGTGAAGTGACAGAATATTTTTAGTTTGATGATGGTAGGTTGAGCAAATTGTCGAATATAAATAATGATAGATTTGAAAAAATATAAGTAGGCATATACGAATATAAGAGATTCCAAGTTTTTTGAATTCATATTGGGTTCAACAACGCCCTGTACTGATGACTACGATCTATTGGCGTCGGTGAATGATATATGAGATGATGGGATGATGAGATGAAAGGTCATTATATTGGGTTATTTTGGATAGTGGGAAGGAGTCGGTCATGGCCTGTTGTTAAGGAACCATCCCAGTATTGACTTGAACGACAGAGGAAAACCACGAGAAACCCGTCAGGATGGTCGACCATGGCGGGAATCGAACCCCAGTGTCCTGAATGACGGTTCAGTGTATCAACCACTTGACCACACGTCTAAGTCGAATAACTAACTGAGAACTGAATAGAATTACTAATAAGAACGACGCGGGAATGGAATGAATTGGAATAAGATATCAAGAATATACCGAGTGTTTTTTTTATTATGTGTGTTTGATTGTAATTTCATGAGAGTAATCATTCCAACCTGTTTTAAAAACGATCTGCGATGAATAAAATAACTAACTGACTAAATAACTAACTCATTTAAATCAGCCAACTTAGTATTATCATATTTTATAATATTGAGAGAGTGCATGCATGTTGTGTATGAAAATGGAGAAATTTATTTCTACTTTTTGTTTCTATGTTCACGAACCATTGTCATTGAAATAGAAGTGAGTCAGATCAACCCCAAGGTAATTTTATGGTCTTCAATTATTATGAGTTCTATTAGAGTTTTAAGATGAAACCTCAATAAATTTCATCACATTCTCATTATTCTTCCGAGAGAGAGAGGGAGGGAGAGAGAGAGAGAGAGAGAGAGAGAGAGAGAGAGAGAGAAGAAGGGAGAGAGAGAGAGAGAGAGAGAGAGGAGAGAGAGAAGAGGGGAGAGAGAGAGCTGATGGATGGGACGAACGAGAGAGAGAGAGAGAGAGAGAGAGAGAAGTTCACATTCCACCTCAATGTCACTGAGCTACTGCTACCAGCTACATCAACCCCCCCCCCCCCCCCCCCCCCCCCAATCCTCCTACTGTTACTCCACCAATGATTGCAATATGGTAATATCGCTAAACTGATCGACTCCACTGTCGAAGCTGTGACGAGACCGTTAAGAGGGGGTGGGGGGAGGGGGACAAGTGGCGGGGGGGGGGGTTGTCCAATCGTTATCACACGTCCATATAATGGCCTTGCACAGCCGGACCGGTAAAGCAGTTGACTACTATTGCAGTTACAGAAGTATAGGGTGTTATTTTATAGGAGTTTACGATTGTTTTGACTTGGCTTGAAGTTAGTTACGTGTTGTATACGTCACAGCTTGAAGGGGGTAAAGGGGGGGGGGGGTGAGATTTGTCGGGGAGGATGAAAAATGTTGAATTAGTGAATAGAGAAATGTTATTACATACATCTTTGTGATTCACTTATTGTAGTCATTATTAGAATACAGGATCCTTACCGCGACTGTCACTTGGAATAATGTCCTAGGCCTAGTTAACTTCAAGAGAATAAGGATTTTCATTGGTTGATGTTCTCTAGGAGAGCTGAATACCATGACAATACGAGATAATTACAGAGTCAAGAATTATTGTCTTGAGATTTATTGTTACTTGATTGAGTTATTTTATTTCAATTATTCTTTGGGTTAATGAGATCGCCCTTGTGGCGCCCTTGTGTCCGAAGACCTTGCATACATCGCCTCAAGAGCCCGCATCTTGCACATATTTAAAGGGTGCACTTTGGCAACAAATATTTCAAGAACCACGATCACCACGGACTTGCGGTGAATTGCTGTCAATGAATAGTAACCTCACAATTAGATGTG
>OU015475.1:8267606-8300329 GCA_907164805.1 Brachyptera putata
AAATTGATAGCCAGTATGACCAATTTGTAGGCAATTCGCATACAATTCGCAACAAACTAGTCGTATTGTTATGCAACCGGCAACTCACCATTAATATACCAGTCAGCGTCGCAGGAATAATATCCTCCTTCCTCCTCCAGCATAGCAGTGCCTCTTGAACACATTTGCATTTCAGGGCCATTATACAAACAAGTCGTCCACATAACGTAGCTGACTGATGTGTACAAAGAACATGCAGTGTTGTTTGTCAGATTATATGGGGTGTTTAATTCAACTTTCGTAGATGTTCGGAATAGATTTTTTGAATCAAATTGAAATCAATAGGTTGATTGAATGTTATATACTAGGTCAACTTTAATTAGATGAACGCTAGCGAATACCTCTATCCTATTTGCATGAAGTGTTTTTTGTATATTGGGTTCAACGACGCACTGTTATGTTAGGGCACATCTAATGGCATCGGATGGATGATTAATGAGATGATGGGATGATGAGGTGAAATTTCTTGGGTAATGGGAAGGATAGTGTGAAGGAAGCGACCATGGCCGAATTATTGTAGGAACCATTCCGGCATCAAACTAGACTACAGAGGAAAACCATGACAAACGCCTATAAAGATGATCGGCCGCGGAGATCTATGAAGATTTGTCTGTATGTTTTGTTTCTGTTTGTGGGCACTACACAGATCGCAGGGTTTTACTGATCGACATGAAACTTGTTTCTGTACACGCTGACTCATTTGAATTAAAACTCCACAGTTATCAGTCGAATTCTAGCTCGGACTTCCGGAAAACCTCATAGAATTAGGCCGAGAGCCGGTTGTACCAAGTGACGATTAGTGAATTAGGCAAAAATTAGCAAATTAACTTGTTATCACCCTCGGTTACATATGTTATTTTTGTACCTTAAGTAATGATAAACTAATTAATATTTAATCATCAGTTGGTACAATCGGCTCCAAGTCAATCAATTCGGAAAATGAAATCTCTTCGAAAAATTAGTTCTTCTTATGAATATGAACATAAAATTGATAGCCAGTATGACCAATTTGTAGGCAATTCGGATGCAATTCGCAACAAACTAGTCGTATCGTTATGCAACCGGCAACTCACCATTAATATACCAGTCAGCGTCGCAGGAATAATATCCTCCTTCCTCCTCCAGCATAGCAGTGCCTCTTGAACACATTTGCATTTCAGGGCCATTATACAAACAAGTCGTCTACATAACGTAGCTGACTGATGTGTACAAAGAACATGCGGTGTGGTTCGGTAGATTGTACGATGTGTTTGATTGAATATCTGTCAATGTTCTGAATATATCTATTGAATCAAATTGAAATTAATATGTGAACCACCCCGGTGACTCAGTCAACTATCGCTAGCGGTGGTGACTGAAGTAACCGTTGGGCGTGGGTTCGAGTACCGCATGAGGCATGGGATTTTTCAAACGTCCTTTCACCTATCATCACTTCATTGTTTCCGTTCCATCCAATCATTCGTGCCCCCGTATAACCTAGCTGTTGGTGGAGAGGTCGTTAAGCAATATTGAAAAAAAAATCAATGGGTGAATTGAATCTCAGATACTGTGTCAACATTGATGTTTATTGTATAAACGTGGACATTATTGATTGAGTGAGCATAGATCGAAGGGTTAACAACTCAACATTTCAGTGCACACCTGATTTTTTATTTGTCTCGACCTTTCCGATTCTTCCATTTCTCCGTGTTCTTTTTTAATTTTCGTGTTATTCTTTCTCGATTCATTTTATTTTCTTTAATTTTCGTTCTCTTTTCAAAGTGTTCACCTGATTTGTTCAGTTGGTAACCCCTCAGCATATATTCAATGATATTGATCGTTCTGTTTATGAATTGGACAGTACCAATATTTACAGATATCACAATTTGAGGACACCGAGGCAATAACCTGAATAACCTGAATGAAATGATCCAGATAGTATAATCTAGCCACCCTCGTGGCTCAGCTAACTATCGCACTGCGTTATTAACTGATGTCAGGTAGGGCGTGGGTTCGAGTCCCTCGTAAGGCATGTGTTTTTCTAGAAGTCCTTCCACTTATCATAATTTCATCGTTTCATTATCACCCGCTCATTCGTACCCCCGTATAGCCTAGCTGTTGGTGGGGCAATAGAGTGGGCCCACCATCGAAAAAAATATATATGTACTGTCCAACCCAATCGATCTAGCGTGATTAATCTGTACTAAACTTTCCACGAACCTACCAACTTTGTTGTAGGCCTACACTTCGGTTGGATCCACGAAATAGGTGGACCTACAATAAAGTTCTTGATACGAAAATTCTGTGCGTTCTTGTACATCTGGACCCCTATTCCTGAGATAAATGAGATGTGAGAAAAATCAGTGAGAAAACTATCTCATATAATAATGACAAATTTCATCTCATATTGTATGTGAGATACTCGTTTTCTCATTCATTTTTATTTTTCTCACATCTCATTTATCTCAGGAAACTATCTCATATAATAATGACAAATTTCATCTCATATTGTATGTGAGATACTCGTTTTCTCATTCATTTTTATTTTTCTCACATCTCATTTATCTCAGGAAACTATCTCATATAATAATGACAAATTTCATCTCATATTGTATGTTAGATACTCGTTTTCTCACTCATTTTTATTTTTCTCACATCTCATTTATCTCAGGAAACTATCTCATATAATAATGACAAATTTCATCTCATATTGTATGTTAGATACTCGTTTTCTCACTCATTTTTATCTCAGGAATAGGGGTCCTGATAGCTATGTTACATAATTATGTGAATAAAAGTTCTTCTGATCACAAAAACGTATGGGTTTTTCATAAAGCCTACTACTTGAACAATTATTAGTTATTTTCATGATTCTAAATTTGAATACAAATGAGTTTCTGATTGGATGATCCTACAATCAGTTAAAGATGAAATCGTTTTCCTCGTTCCAACGAGCAAACCAGGTTCATCCTCTTTTCTTCGGGAGACTGGTGGTTGGAGGAATGTTCAACATGTCGATCGAACAGAAAACACAACAATCTAACTGGTTCGCGAATTCTCAGTAAACGTTCGATCCTGACTGCATGCAAGTATACCGTTTCCCTCCCCTTGTTTGCTGTCTGTATTAGCTGAAAGTTGGTACCAACTAAACAACGATATAATTACAATCTAACTGGTTCTCGCATTCACAGTGAACCTTCGATCCTGACTGCATGCAAGTATACCGTTTCCCTCCCTTGTTTGCTGTCTGTATTAGCTGAAAGTTGGTACCAACTAAACAACGATATAATTACAATCTGACTGGTTCTCGCATTCACAGTGAACCTTCGATCCTGACTGCATGCAAGTATACCGTTTCCCTCCCTTGTTTGCTGTCTGCATTAGCTGAAAGTTGGTACCAACTAAACAACGATATAATCACATTACGCTGGCTGCAGACTCATCTTGTTAGACTCGACTGATGCAGATTATACTCAACTCGAACAAGCTATACAACTCGCTGCTAATCAGTTCCTCTCTCTCTTTCTCTCTCGCTATCTACCTCTCTCTCGCTTTCTCTCTCTCTCTATCTTCCTCTTTCTCTCTCTCGCTTTCTCTCGATTTCTCTCGATTTCTCTCTCTCTATCTCTCTCTTTCTCTCTATCTCTCTCTCGCTTCTTCTCTTTCTCTTTCTCTCTTTCTCTTTCTATCTCTTCCCATCCATGTATCTCTCTATCTCTCGCTTTTCCTCTTTATTTTTCTCTCTCTCTCTCTCTCTCTCTCTCTCTCTCTCTCTCCGCCTCTCTCTCTCTCTCTCTCTCTCTCTCTCTCTTCCTCCCTCGCTTTCTATCTCTCTCTTTCTCTCTTTCTCTCTCTCTCTCTCTCCCTCTCTCCTTCTTTCCATCTCTCTCTTTCTCTCTCTCTATACCTCGCTCTCTCTCTCTCACACTCACAATATGCTATGTCAGTGTGACCTTGAGTATTATACGTGGTTGTCCTACTTTACATAGAATACAACTTGGCAATCAAATTTCAGAGATTATACGTACAGTGTGTTCAACTAATTATTTAGTGACTAATTGGAAACTCAAACTTGTGACACTATAACAATATTCTTACTTCAGATGAGAATATTCGATCAATTTAATATTCATTACTTGATTGCGAAACGCATCATTTCATGAGAAGAGATACATAAGTTCGAGATCATATAGGTCGTATTGGGTATAAGGATACTTCAATTCGAATATCGTCACAAGGATATAGTCAAATATAGTCATAATCGAATATAGTTCGAATATAGTCATAATTTATTCACACATTTTTCTGTTCGGTTCAAAATGATCAATCTTTTTCTCCTTATTGTTTCAAAAAAATATTAATTATCAAGGGGACCCTGTCGGCAAAAAATATAATTTTTTCAAAAAATTTTCTTTTGTGATCATTTTTCTTCGTGATTTTCTGATTCCTAATAAATTTATTTCATGCGCATATTCGAATAAATAGGTCATGAAAATAATTATTTCATCATCCTCCGTGTCAACAATTTCACTTAAGTTCTAATGACAATTACTTAATATTCAAAATTTTAGCTTCCAACTTCAAAGCTTGTTTGCAAGAAATAACAATTTCATGACTTTAGGAACATATATCTCAGAAACTATTTGTGCTAGAGACATGAAATTTTTTGTGCTTAATGATGTCAGTATTTTGCATGAATTTGACCTCATTCAGAAATGTCACATTTAAACTAGAGATTAAAAAAAAAAAAAAACATGTCAAAACGTGGTAGTTTTTTTTTTCTACAGACATTTATAAGAAAATTTGGTTCAGAATGAATAATAATATCACAAAACTGAGACAGGTTAATTTCATAGCTGACACTTCAATCAAAATTGATAAAAATAAATCAATTCAATTCATTCGACCGTTTCTGAACTATGTGTTCCTAAAGTTTGCTATATTTACATGTTAATTCTCCCCAGCAGGGTCCCCTTAATTGATTACGACCCCACCAACAGCCAGGCTATACGGGGATATAGACCTATCTAATTATTATATACAATTGAAAATATCTTCTTAAACTTGCAACGACTTCGTCTGAGATAACTATGATCAAAACATCTGAATTCATATGTGATATCTTCATGATGAAGTGTTGATCTCAACATCTCATAACCCCAATGAAAAAGCCGGATGGAAGGTAGGATCGTTCAGACAGAGCTCTACAACGTCGTTCTAACCAACCTTAAGATAAACCAATCCAAAATAATTAATTAATTCAATTACACAAATCGAGAAATGTATCTCCACTATTTATTCCAATTTTCGGAAACCAGTGTAATTGAATGAAAAGTTCACATCTCCAAGATAATTGTATGCTCTTCAATTAATATGACATTTTATTTTTGTGAATTTAGTCAGTTTTGATATAATACGTCAATCATTTTCATCCGATTATTTTCATTCATTGACGTATTATCTTGAAACTGATTGAATTCACTGAAATAGAAGGTCATATTGATCAAAGACCATAATATTATCTCGGAAATGTGAACGTTTCATTCAATCACACTGGTTTTTGAACATTGAAAACAATTATTGAAGGTGAATTTCTCCATTTTTATAAGCACCGTGCATGAACCCCCTTAAATTCGAGCGAATGAAGGCCCATACTCTACTCCATCCTCTTGAAGAGATACAAGTGAGGACAAAGTGCTGCCACCTGCACAGTGACGTACAGAACTGGAACCGTTATCGACTGTCGACTACTCCACCGACTTCTAGTTCTAGATTTTCCCGCATGACATCTACAGTGCTGCGTCATGCGGCGACGCCGATAACTTACGGCGGTGACGTTCGGTACTAGACGAGATGTCGGGGAGGTAGTTAAGCAAGGAATGTGCTGCCATCTAGGTGAAGACGTTGAGAATAAGAGAGTGGGACTACGTGGGAGAGGAATAATGTATTGTCATCGATATAGTTTTGTTAAGACAGGAAATTAAGATGGCCTCCAGAAAGATATTGCTTGGATATTATTAGACGAGCTTTAGTGAAGATTCAATTTGACATACTGAAGAGAATTGGTGTTCGTTTGTATTATTTTTTTTTCATGTTTTTTGTCGGTTCTCCACAGGTCAAACGGCTACAGCTATCAACCTCAAATTTTTTTCAATATGGTTCCTAATCTAACTCAGATCTGTATAGTTTTGTGGCATTATCGGGCGGTAAATTTTTATTATGAATCTTGGAAATTTAAAAAATACCCATTAAAATAGCACAGCGGAAAAAAGATATAAATATATTTTCCCAAACATTGAAATTTAGCGTGAATTTAAACCACATTTTGATACACATTTCTGGGAATTTTCAGCTTGATCGGGTCAGCCATTATGAAGAAAAACATAAAATGTGCAAAATTGGTACCACTCGAAGCAGTTTTCACCCATACTGTTACTATCCGCTCGTCTAACAACGCATATATGGGGTTATCCTAGTTATGACCAATAGTAGTTGGACGAGTCTGGTAATCTAGCGGTAACGCGTCTGGCTATTGTGAGAGTGGGTAGTGTTTCATTCTCACAGTCACACCTGGCATAATTTTCCAACCTCTAAGTAAGTTCCAACACAAGTTAAGGGAGTACAGAGGTGAAAACTCGAGTTTTTACAGATTTTTTTTTTTTTTTTTTTTTTTCAATTTAGTCTTTCATGTTTACTTTCATATAAAAATCGTCCAAGAGGTATGTCAGTATTACATCTCTTTTTAAAAAAATATTCTTACGGTGAATACAGCTCAAAAATCATGAAAAACGCTCTTTTTCGCATGCCATTCAAATACTACACTGCTTTTCTAGGTAGGCAAACTAAAACTTCAAATAGAGGTATCTCTGCTACAGTTTTTCCTACACAATTGAGTGTGAGAAACAACTTTTCTCCAAAACTATCTGCTGGAATGTGTTGAAATTTTTTGTGAATTTTTCTCAATACTATTTGGAGGAAAGTGGGTACCGGTATCAGAAACTTAAACAAATGAAAAATAGTGGTACAGTAAAATAATGAATATTTGGTAAATTTTCAAAACCAAAAAAAAAAAATTGATAAAACTTCAGAAATATCTAACAGCAAAAGTAATAATGTGATGTGAAAACGAATACCCATTATTATGCGTTGGTTCGTTGCAATTAGTTTACACTTCAAATATCGGAATTATCTGTGTTGGTTCACCAGAAAAGGTGTTTTCCAGTAATGCCAAAATTTATACAAAAAACATACAAAAACCATACAAAAAATACAAAAATTGTATTTTTCAATTTTTTGTAATTTTTTGTGTCACCTGTTTAGTATTGTGTAGTATTTTGAGTCTGTTTAATATTATACTTCAGATTATAAGATTTTCACCTCTGTCCTCCCACGCTTCGAATAAATATCATTCCATTACAACAAAACAGAAAACGAACCGTTCGTTTTGAATGCAGTGACCGAACTGACACAGAACCCTCATAACAACAACAGGTTGCCAAGGACTGCAACAATAGTACCCACTAAAACATCTATCACGGCCCCTGAAACTCTTCTCTGACTCTCTCTCCAGGGTCTGTAGATGGTTTGCCGAAATTTAAATGCGTTTGACTGAAGGTTATGGAGCGTACTAGAACACGGCCGTACCCTCAGTCAAATTATGGAATCCTTGTCTTGGTCACATCGTTCAGTATGTACCACGATAAATGAAATTTGTGATATCTGTATATTCCATAAGCAAACGAAGACTTTTTCATCTCAATAAATGCAATGCTCATTACACAAATTGAAAGAACATATGAATGAGAGAAAAAAAAGGAAGTTATGGTAGAGTGAGTGTAGAGACATCGATATCGAAGGCAACAAAGAAGTCACATGACCAAACGAACTGTGAACCAAATCAAAGAAATTCCGGGATTCTCAAGATGAACGTACTGTCAACAAATTATCATTTCGATTGATTGATTTCTTGTCAGATTGACGTCTCACGTCGTGGATTATCTCCAGAAGATAATCTTACGTATGCATGGAAATAATAATTTCTCAATTCCATAACATTAATGATAAAATGTATTCCTCTAGTCCACACAGGATCAATGTTATCAACCATTGATCAGATAAATCCTCGGATTGAAATTGCTGATCGGTGGAAATGGCATTGTTATTTCTCAGACTAAACCTAAGATCATTTTTTTTTTTTAAATGTTGCTTAACGACCCCACCAACAGCTAGGTTATACGGGGGTACGAATGAGCGGATGATAATGAAACGATGAAGTGATGATAGGTGAAGGGACGTTCACAAAAACCCATGCCTTGTGCGGGACTCGAACCCACACCCGAACTGACTTCAATTACTACCGCTAGCGATAGTTGACTTAGCCACCGGGGCGGCTCTAAGATCAATTATTTGGTGGAGATCATCAGTGACATTGTCACTAGAAATTTAAGCTAGTTCAATATTTATTGTTGTAGGATGGGACGTATATATCGATGATATATTTTTTTGATCTACTGGACTAACATTATGAATTGTTTCCATCATGAATTATTCGATGCTCAGTTTCATTTTTTGAGCGGCGATACATCAATGTTACTTATTTGACCAAACTTCAGTCCCGTTGTTTGATAAAACCGACTAATAGCAGAGATCTCATAAGAAATTCAATCGAGTTTAATGAAAATATGTATGGATACATCGATGACATCTTGAACTCCTGGACAAACATTATGAATAATGTTCACCATTGTACAGTCGATGCTCAGATTGAATGCTGCTCATTATTTTCCGGAATAAACCGTAGATCAGTTGTTTGGTTGGAGCAACCAATAGCAACTACTGAAT
Organism: Brachyptera putata; assembly: GCA_907164805.1. Lineage (NCBI taxonomy): Eukaryota > Metazoa > Arthropoda > Insecta > Plecoptera > Taeniopterygidae > Brachyptera > Brachyptera putata. The sequence goes on from OU015475.1 coordinate 8,276,466, forward strand.
GGAATCACCTTCAACCAAAAAAAAGGAAAAGAGATACATCGATGACTCCTCATTGTTCTGGACCAACATTGTAGACAATTTTCAGCATCGACTAGTTAATTCTAGAATTGGATGGCTTGATCAGCTTGATCAGCTTGTACTCAGAACAGTCGTTTCGGTGAAACCGAACATCAGTGACATTTCAATTTGATATTCGACCACTTCCGATCATGAAAATGGTATAGATACATCGACGACATCTTCTCATACTGGACCAACAATACAGAATAGAATAGAATAGGTTCATTGTACACTTCGAGACATATAATCATTATACATAGTGTTCTCGGTGGTGTGCATATCCAAATGTCGTGATAATATGATGCAACGTATGAGTTGACGGAGAAGTGTCCGCCCCAGATACCCGCACAAAACCGCAACCAGCGATCCATGCATGGAACGATCCCCACAAATCCTCATCAAAGTCAAACACATAGGTGAGTAGGAAAGATCATCAAATACATATGAATGTGCAGATATGTGGTCAAGTAAACAATTCCCCCCAAGTGGGTGTACTAACCCAAGAGTCTTCGTCGAAATCAACGGCGTCTTCATGCTGAAGAACCCATTGAGCCTGCCCATCTTACTGTACCCCGCCTATAATGCTGGAGACACATCCATGACTCATTGTTGGTCTGGACCAACATTATAAATGATTATCAGCATCGATTAGTCAATCCCGGAATTGGAAAGTTTGATGAGCTTGATCAGCTTGTCCTCAGAACAGTCGTTCTGATTGAACCGAACACCAGGATATTTCAATTCGATATTTGACCAACTCCGGTATAGATACATCGACGACATTTTCTCATACTGTACCAACAATATAAACAATCCCCAAATGGGTGTACTCACCCGAGCGTCTTCGTCGATATCAACGGCGTCTTCATGCTGAGGAACCCGTTGAGCCTGCCCATCTTACTGTGTCCCGCCTTGCTGCCTCCCTCCGCGCACATGTTCATGCCGTTCTCGTGCTCCTCCACGCACGCCTCCTCGTCCCTCTTACGCTTCTTCTTGTACCAGAAGCACACGAACAGGGCCACGGCCAGCGTGATGAGCGCGGCCAGCGTGGACAGCACGGCCGTCACTATCACCTCGTGCCGCTCCATCACCCACTGCAAACAACAACAACACGTTAGGCCAGACAACAACAACAACAACACGTTAGGCCAGGCAACAACAACAACAACAACATGTTAGGCCAGACAACAACAACAATACTTTTTTAAATGCTGCATAACGACCCCACCAACAGCTAGGTTAAACGAGGGTACGAATGAGCGGTTGATAGTGAAACGATGAAGTGATGATGGGTGAAAGGACATTTACAAAAACCCATGCCTTATGCGGGACTCGAACCCACGCTAAACGGTGGCTTCAGTTATTACTGCTAGCGATAGTGACTTGGCCACCGGGGCGGCTGCAACAAGACTTCCGAATCTCTGCGGCATTGGAGGCAGAAAAGGTCAAACAGAAGATGTAGAAAACCGAAACCGGAAACGCAAGATGTAATCGGTGAGAAAATGCAAAAAAAAACTCGCTAAAAGTACAGTATACATTTTATTGAATATAAGAATCAACAGGTATTGCAAAGTGTATATGCGACAGGTTGCTCTATAAATAGCAACAAGTTGCAGGTGAGGTTTTTCAACGTCTGAAGTAGTCCAAGGTCTGTTCATGTGGATTGAGCTGACAGAATATTTTTTATTCTGGCCTCCTATACTCTTAAGATGATGAGTGAGAAGACGTTAACAAAAACACATGCCTTATGCGGGACTCGAACCCACGCCAAACGGTGATTTCAGTCACTACCGCTAGCGATAGTAGACTCAGCCACCGGGGCGGCCGGGTTATTCTTACTAGGGTTTTCCAAATTTTCCGAATTCTTTCCGAACAAATCGTTCAACAGATTTTTCTGAAAAATGATGCGAAATGCAGAAAAAGTTTCAAATCGATTGAACTTTTCTCCTAACCTGGGCCTATAGCGCGTATACAAAGTTACAGAAAAAAAAAACATAAAATCGAAACACATTCGTTCTCGGTATGTGATGAGATAGAAGTCCTCGCAACGCTCATCTACATCGGAAAATATTGTCAAATATTAATCTCAAGTTATAACCATGAAATTGAATATTCATTTGTTTAATGAATTGTTCATTTAATTGATCATTTATTGTTAATTTATTTAATTGTTAAATTGTTTATATAATGAACATTATGATTATTCTACATTACATTGTTATTTCTCAATGAACATCCCTACTTCTTTTTCAAACAGAACCTTCCAACTTGTTTTTCTTCTCTATGTATCTTTATTTATTTCTACATTGTTACTAATCATTACGTTGTATGGGAAACTGTCCAAATGGATATGTAATGTGGAATAAAATGAGAATAAAATGGAATGAAATGATATGATTGGTTGGAGAGAAACTGTAATTTTCTGGTTAGCTGGTTACCCATGAGAATCATGAGATTCTACTTGTATATATCTTACATACATTTTCAGCTCCACCGTATATAGGCTATATAAAAATCTTCATTAACAGACTCTGCCATCTCATTCAGAGGCTGCCAGAACGACACAGAATAATGAATAACTGGAAAAATAAAAGGAATAACCGTAATAAATCAAGAAAATGAAGATGAAAATGTAATTAATTAGCGTATGAAATAACCAATAAAACTTTGGAGCTAAGGAAGTGAAAAAATGAATGTGTTGAGAACAGTCACTACAAGAATTAATAACCTACGCCCACATTTTGAGTCTTTGTTCTCTAAGGTCTTTAAAATGTACTTTTATGTAGACTTCACTTTGTATGCCCCATTTGTCCTGTGGGACAGGCGGGACGGTCGATCGAAACATTCATATCTGTCTACTGTTTCTCTTTCATGAAACTAGTAGCCATGTTTAAGATTACAACAGGGCAGGAAGCATGGAAGGAGATGGCAAGCCTGATTGAAAAAGCAAACTACTTAGGAAGGAATGATCATAGCTTCAAGTTAGCCATCAGAGGATACAATTCCAAAGAAGGTAGGTTCTCTTTCCTTGGAACAACCATTCCGGAATGGAATTGTATCAATAATGTGCTGAGATCATGGCCAGACTCAGTGGAGTCATTCAAAATACGATTGAGAACTCAGATGAACGATGTAGTGGAAAGCTCTGATGGATAGCGGTTAGTGGCTTTAAATTTTCAAAGTATGGTTTAATTAATATTGGCAAGAGTTCAAGTGTTCTTAGTTTTAGATTTCTTGTGCATTTTTATATTTGAATGTTCATGTATTTTAGTGAGTCGTAACTAATTACATAATTAAATTGTATCCCAGTTGAAGAGCTGAAAACAATAAAGAAAAGATATGATGATGATGGTGATAGGTATACCAATATGTAGATTATTGGCCCTCTCAATTCGTCAATATTTAGACTATGTGTTCATTTAGTTACGGCAACATTCATACTATTCCTTGATTTACTCACTTCAACATTTATATTTGTTCATTATATATGTATGTGGGATATTTGGAGTTTTTGACTACGTAGTTATGCCAAAATTTGAACTACTAGGCAAACGCAGGATGTGCGTTGTACGATGAGCGAGATGTCTATATGAAGTATAATCGAAAACTCTACAAACCTTGATCATTTGAAATGAACTTCATCCGATGTCAATGAATCTAGAAAGCCGTGACTTCGACAATGCAACATTTTTCAACTAATATTTCTATCTTTTCGATAAATAAAATACATTTATTATATTATTTTCTCCAAAACGGCTGGTCCGAATATCAAATCAAATTTTTATTCATGTATATTATTCTTGTGTTCACATTTGTGGAAAATTTGAATCGTATTGGAGAGATTTTTTTTTCAATTTTTTTCTGCTCAGCCAAATCTTATGGGGTTTTTAGAAACTTCTAAATGATGTTTCTCAAAAATGGTCCAACCGATTAGACCTCAAAACTATACAGTTCTGAGTTGGATAAGTTTGCATATAAAAAAAAAGTTTCATGTCGATCGGTCAAACCCTGCGACCTGTGCAGTGTTTACAAACAAACAGAAAAAGAAAAAAAAAAAAAAACGCACAGACAAAGCTCCGTAAGACTTGAGTGAAAATCTTCGCTACGCTCATCTAATTATACATGTATGTGGGATATTTGGAGTTTTTGACTACGTAGTTATGCCAAAATTTGAACTATTAGTTCAATTAGTCACGACAACTTATATACTACTTGTTCACTCAATTCGTCAATATTCATATCATTTGTTCACTTAAACCCGCCATAGACGATCAATATTTACCCGTCAAGATATTGACTCAACATGTTTACAGCTAATAGATAACCCGTATTTCTGATCTTGCCTTTACACGACGGTAAAATGTTGATGTTGACCGCCAACATGTTGACAAGAATTGAACATGCTCTATTATCTCATCAATATTGACAGCTTCGACCAATGATGGCACAGTTACAAGTCACGTGGTATATAATCATTGAATACGTAGTTTCTACCGAGAACTTCCGTTGAGTATACGTAGTTGCAGATTATCAACTGCTCATTTTTTAAATGTGTATATTAAATGTGTATCGTCGAAAGTCGAATCTATTTAATGAATTATCCATAAAAGCGCTAGTGTCGGAGGCTAGAATTGATACTTGCCATCAACAGATGGCAGGAAGCACGTCAACAAATCTTTTCAGAGCCCATACACGACGTCAAGCTTGTTGAGTCAAGATATTGACGGGTAATGTTGATCGTGTACGGCGTGTTTAACTTACACCAGCTTTTGAACTATTTGCTCGTTAAGTTCATTCCAATTTTGAGATCAAATTCTCGCTTAGTTATTTGAACTATTTGTTCACTCAGTTACACCTACATTGGGACTAATTTTGTTCACTTAGTTACATCAATATTTAGATTTTATTCTGTTTACTCATTTCGTCAATATTTATAGTATGTGTTCACTTATAGCTACGCCAACATCTATACGTTTTTATTTATTCATTTACTCAAACATTTATATCTGTTCATCAAGTTACACCAATATTCGGACTTATTGCTCACTTAGTTACGCCAGCATTTAGACTATTTCTTCACTTAGTTGATCAATATTTAGACTATTTCTTCACTTAGTTGGTCAATATTTAGACTATTTCTTCACTTAGTTGGTCAATATTTAGACTATTTCTTCACTTAGTTCGTCAACATTTACACTATTTGCTCACTTAGTTACGCCAGCATTTACACTATTTGCTCGCTTAGTTACGCCAGAATGTATACTATTTCTTCACTTAGTTCGTATACATATAGACTATTTCTTCACTTAGTTCGTCAACATTTAGACTATTTCTTCACTTAAATCGTCAACATTTATACTATTTGGTCACTTAGTTACCCCAGAATGTAGACTATTTGTTCACTTAGTTACGCCAACATTTCGACTGCTTGTTTACTAAGTTACTACAACATCTAGATCATGTCACGTTATACAAACAGTTATGCCTGAAACAAGCCTCGAACCCAGGTCCAACAAGTATTAATTCACAGAACCGGAGCGCTTCGTTTCACCACACTGTAACCCGATCCAATATACACTGTAACAATATCCCACACATCGACACCGCCGACCGATACTGATTCAACCACGGCAGGAACATCCGGTCGAGACTAACAATAGACCTGCCAGGAAGTAGAATTCGATCAGCCAATCACAGAGCTTGATTACTATCACGTGGCGTTATCTCGGGGAGATTGTAACAGCGTTCTGGTTTTCATTCAACAGTTCAATCAAACGGGAAAATGCTATACTTGGATATGTTTGCGGATGTTATTGATAAGTAATAAATTTTTTCATTTTTGTGTATAAGTTGTAAGAGTTCATGGGAGTTGATTTAGTGGAATATCAGTTTTATGGTGATAACTTTTGAACGGTATGAGATAATGAAATTCTGAAAACAGGGAAACACAGATATTTTGAATACCTTCAAGATGGTGTGATTAATAAATATTCATCTCAAATTGCCCAATTGTCAGGCGTATACGCTTATAAATACACATTTTTTAACCGTATACGCTTCACAATCATGCTATATGATATATATATATATCTATATATATATATATATATATATATATATATATAACGTGAATCATCTTGAAGGTATTCAAAATATCTGTGTTTCCTCGTTTTCAGAATTTCGATAACTCATACCGTTCAAAAGTTATCACCAAAAAGCTGATATTCCGCTAAATTGATTCCCACGGACACTTAGCGCTGCACTGTTATATGATAACTGAGATCTAATGACGTCGGATGGATGATTAATGAGATGATGAGATGATGAGATGAAAGGTTCTTGGGTAATGGGAAGGATAGTGGGAAGGAAGCGGTCATGGCCGACTTATTGTAGGAACCATCCCGGCATTAGCCTAGACTACAGAGGGAAACCATGATAAAGCCCTGTAAAGATGGTCGGCGGCGGGGATCGAACTGGGTTCAGAAATCCCCAAAATGGTGTGAATAATAACTATTCATCTTAAATCGCCAAATTAATTGGGCTCATGCCTTCTTTCAGCTATAATGCGTATGGAGAGCAACAGAAGCGAGTGTTGGTACCTAAACTATTCAATAAACTTCAGAATCATTTACATGCCTCATTGACTATTTCGGAAATTAGGAAGGAATTGAAAACATGGACTGTTATTCAGAATATTTGATGGTTACTCTGATTATTTTTGTACAAGAATATATTATATATAGTATTGCTTATCCTTTTTTTTTTAATGCTGCTTAACGACCCCACCAACAGCTAGGTTATACGGGGGTACAGATGAGCGAGTGATAATGAAACGATGAAGTGATGATAGATGAAGTGATGATAGGTGTTTATAAAAACCCATGCCTAATGCGGGATTCGAACCCACGCCCAAAGGTAAGTTCAGTCTCTGAAGCGTGCCTCAGCTGACTGAGCTAACGAGAGTGGCTGTTTATACATTTTCTGTCTATATTGTGTCTGCTTGTGAGGAAAAACTAGTTATTTTAAGGTGCTATGCTATTTCAAGGTGCCTACTATATAATTCCATCCAGAAACTTGTATAATTTGTATTATTATATGTAATTATGTATCATAATAGCCCTACAGACAAACTACGCTCGTTGCTATGTGAGGGATGAATATTAGTTCATTTCATGTAACGTGTTGAAACTTTCAATTAAAAATATACCGGTATAGGCCTATATTTGTTTTTATATCCAGGCAAACGCAGGATGTGCGTTGTACGATGAGCGAGATGTCTATATAAAGTATAATCGAAAACTCTACAAACCTTGATCATTTGAAATGAACTTCATCCGAATGTCAATGAATCTAGAAAGCCGTGACTTCGACAATGCAACATTTTTCAACCAATATTTCTATCTTTTCGATGAATAAAATACATTTATTATATTATTTTCTTCAAAACGGCTGGTCCGAATATCAAACCAAGTTTTTATTCATGTATATTATTCTTGTGTTCACATTTGTGGAAAATTTGAATCATATTGAAGAGATTAAATTTTTTCCGCTCAGCCAAATCTTATGGGGTTTTTAGAAACTTCTAAATGATGTTTCTCAAAAATAGTCGAACCGATTAGACCTCAGAACTATACAGTTCTAAGTTGGATGAGTTTGCATATAAAAAAAGTTTCATGTCGATCGGTCAAACCCTGCGACCTGTGCAGTGCTTATAAACAAAAAAAAAACGAATATACACCCAGACAAAGCTCCGTAAGAGTTGGGTGGAAATCTTCACTGAAGCTCATCTAATCAGTTCTAAACAAACTCTAAACTAAACAAACAAAACAAACAAAACAAACAAAACAAACAAGAAGATAAGTACTTCTGAAAAAAGAGTATAGTTGCCCGTTGACGTATTTCCAAATACATGTATTCCTTTATCTGTTCTTCTTTTGACTTGTAAATTTAATTGAATTAATTCCTTTGTTTTGTTCACAACGTTGTTAATTCTCTTCATAAATATAGCGAGCTAACGACGAATGTAGAAAGAAGAAAGAAACGAATTAAATCCTGTTTAAAAAGAACTTTAAACATGTTAAAAACTTTAATCCTGTTTTTTTTTTATCCTGTTAAAGAGGATTTTTAAACTGCGTATTTCTTTTGAGAACTGAACCAATTAAAATCATGCAATGTTTGAAGAACGCAACGGAGTTTTTGTAGGGAAATATTCATAATTGAATGAGTGAGACAGAAACTCAATTTCACTATCTCGACAAAAACGGGCGGGATATTTTGATTGCGTGGTCAAACGGAATACAAATTCAGTTCAGACATGTCTTCAACAAGTAACAAGTTTCATCATATAATTCGATATTGTGAATTTTTGTCACTTTGTAATGATACCAACTGAATTGATCATATTATGAATAATATTTTCATTTCTCTCTCTCTCTCTCTCTCTCTCTCTCTCTCTCTATATATATATATATATATATATAAATATATATATATATAAATATATATATATATATATATATATATATATATATATATATATATATATATATATATATATATATATATATATATATATATATATATATATATAGAATGTGATAATTAAACTTCTTGAATACGATTCAATATCAAGATGTGTGAGATATTTTAGTCATGTCGTAAAAGATACGTCTCGACCAGGAAATGAAACCGGGACCTTCAGATTGCCGGTCCGCTGCTCTCCCACTGAGCTACTGGAATCTTATGGCATGGGTATACTTAGAGTGACGACACTTTCTGGGGCTAGCCCTATAGAGGGCTTAGGGCCGGTATTACGAATCGATAGTTAGTGGATTAAGCAATAGTTAGCGGATTAACTTGTTATCACCATTGGTTACATGTGATATTTTCGTACCATTAACGAATAGTTAGTGGATTAGTACTTAACTAAGATTCGTAAAACCGGGCCTTAGATTCACCCAAGGTGTAACGATTAGACGTTACCACAGGTACTTCTGTACTCTCTTCTACCTTTACCTAGTGTTTGCGCTAGACCGAAATCTAACAGAAAAAGGGGGTGGACTGTATTTTGAAATAGTTTGAATAGAAAAATAATGAAAAGAGTAACTTACAATTTGAAGCGCTGCGATGTCACCCAAAACGAAATGTAGATAAATAATCGGGAGTACAAGAACGGAAGAACGGAGAGCTGAGGTGTAAATAGAGAAGGAGAGGGTAGGAAAACTGAAGGAATACTCAAGAAAGAAAAGAACAGACGAACGTCCGTCCGAACGAGCAAAATGCCTAGACGTACAAAAACTAGATAATAACGTAGCGAAACTTGAACGATGCGTACTACACGAAGGAATACCTGAAACTAACTAACTTATCATTGCGACATGCAATGGGGAAGGGGGTGGAAACCAGTTAGGCTGGTCGTACACAAACTAAACAGAAGGAGAAACACATAGTTGAAACCACGATCGTGAATTGCGTCGGGAAAAAATAAATAAAGCAATAATGTCGCAAACACCTAGGCATGTGGAATAAATCCCGGTCGAGACGTATCTTTTACGACATGGCTGAAATATCTCATATATATATATATATATATATATATATATATATATATATATATATATATATATATATATATATATATATATATATATATATATATATATATATATATATATATATATATATATATATATATATATATATATATATATCCCAAGGCTCTTTTTAGAGCCACCAGTTGTTTCAAGGAAAGGCAAATCACCGAAAGGTGACTTATTATCATCTCCCTCCGGCCCTCAAAGTCTACGCTACAACATATATATATATATATATATATATATATATATATATATATATATATATATATATATATATATATATATATATATATATATATATATATATATATATATCCCAAGGCTCTTTTTAGAGCCACCAGTTGTTTCAAGGAAAGGCAAATCACCGAAAGGTGACTTATTATCATCTCCCTCCGGCCCTCAAAGTCTACGCTACAACATATATATATATATATATATATATATATATATATATATATATATATATATATATATGTATATATATATCGATTACGGACAATTCCATTAAATTTAGTCTCAAGTATACCTGCTATACCTGTTGTGTCGTAACTGAATAAACCTTTCTAGAAGGTTGAAAATTCTTTCCATTATTCTTGGGAGAAATACGAGAAGAAAGAAAGTTTGAACAAGTGTGATCTGAATGCAGACCGCGTATGACGTGTCGAAACACCCGGCGACAGTGTTGATGTATAAGTGAGACGGTCGCTCGATAGCTTCACGTGCACTTGACATTGTTTTACTCTCAGATGCTCTGAAAGGTTCATTTGAATCTTTTAAACTCTACGTCACACAGTTGTTATTTGAAATTAGAATCTATGAACTCTGAGATAAATTTCGAACTGATAGTTGAAGTAATGAGAATGGTGTTCAAGTGGCTAGTACAGTCAACCGTCTCAACTAACACCTAACACAACTGCCTAGGTTAAGCTATTATGGTTGAGGTTATAAAGGTCAGGTTGGTACCATCTCGGACCTGACCTGATCTTACGCTTCCTAACCTAAATGCCTGGGTTGGGCTATCATTGTTAGGGTTATCAAGGTCAGGTACGAATTGACTTAGACCTGACATGACCTTGAGTGACCTGATCTATGTGGCGTAACCCAACTCCCTGGATTGAGGAATCATGGTTAGGTTATTCAAGCTAGGTGACTGTTTAAATGGTGAACTGGTGTTACTTCTCCAGCTCATCCTTCAACGCGAGGGAAACACGTATAGCGTTTGCCTAGTAGTTTAACTTCGACACATGAATACAGTACCAGATTTCATTCTTTTAATTTACATTCATGTCATTATGATCTGTCTTTTATTATCGAGCATGCTCGCGTAACATTTAATAATTCACTGCCCAGTGGTATAAGATGTATTCAGATACATAGTTCATTCAAATCAACAATCGAAAAAGTATATTATCAAACGCTTTCTCAATTTTTATATTGGTTTTAACGACGCACTGTCATGATAGCACAGATCTAATGGCGTCGAATGGATGATTAATGGTATGATGGGATGATGAGTGAAGGTTCTTGGGTGATGGGAAGAATAGTGGGAAGGAAGCGGGCATGGCCGACTTATTGTAGGAACCATCCCGGCGTTAGCCTAGACTACAGAGGGAAACCATGAAAAACCTCTGTAAAGATGGTCGGCGGCGGGGATCGAACTGGGTTCGGAATTCTCCTCGCCTGCCGGATCACATGAAGCTAGCGCGTTAACCACTGCGCTGCATGTGCCGGTTGAACCAGGTCTAATAATCCCCTCGTCTCCCGGATCACATGAAGCGAGCGCGTTAACCACTGCGCTACATGTGCCGGTGATATATCCACGTTTCAATGGGTTTGATAAATGAATCAGAACATGCAATTGCATAACTAATGCTGCTTAACGACCCCACCAACAGCTGGGTTATACGGGGGATTGCTAAACTATCCCATCTCTAATCATGACAAAATATTGTATACTTAAGCCTCGTTAATAGTCTGAAATTGTCCGTTAATGATGAAAGAACAGTGTTACACAGATTTCAATCACGAACGCGGGTAAGTTCCATGATTTTATTGGAAAAAAGATTTTCCGCAGAATAATTCTTGAGAGAAAATACCTCGTGAACTAATTTAAACTTTTGAGATGAAAAAAAAATCTGTAAAAAAATATTATCAAGGTGGAAAATACAATAGAGGTAGAGAGAGGGAGAGAGGGAGAGAGAGAGAGAGAGAGAGAGAGATGGAGAGAGAGAGAGAGAGAGAGATAGGGAGAGAAAAAGTTAGATTGGGAGTGGAAAGGTGAGAGAAGAAGAAATAGAGATGAAAGAAGGCGCGAAAGAGAGAGAGATAATAATGGAGAGAGAGAGGGAGAGAAAAAAAGAGAGAGAGAGAGAGAGAGAGAGAAAGAGAGAGAGAGGGAGAGATAGAGAGAGAAAGATAATGTGTCTTCAATGCTTGTCGTTAACTTCTCACAATGTGGGAATAAATCAGATCTGGAATGTAAACGTCGGTTCGAACGAAGTTGACAAGACTCGGTGTAGTGAGAATCACTGAGCACATATTGATCTGATTACAACTCCACAGTGATTAAATATAACCAATGCGAGGAAATTCAAGGCCAGTTCTTCATCCCTACAAGAAGGTGCTTAACGATCCTACCAACGGCTAGGTCACGTCTCTCATGATTTTCTTTCAATATCAATCTGAGTCTTTCAAAACTATAATATATATGTATATGTATATATATATATATATATATATATATATATATATATATATTTATATGTATATATATATATATATATATATATATATATATATGTGTATATATGTATATGTATATATATATATATATATATATATATATATATATATATATATATATATATATATATATATATATATATATTATATATATATATATATATATATATATATATATTTATATGTATATATATATATATATATATATATATATATATATATATATATGTGTATATATGTATATATATATATACATATATACCGTATATATATATATATATATATATATATATACATATGAATATATATATATATATATATATTCCTGGCTCAATTGTAGATTCATGATAATTTAGGAAATATACCAGGTTTTATGGTGAAAGAATAACTTCAATCGCCAACGCGTTTCGGCAGGATTACACCTGTCGTCTTCAGGGCTTGAACAGGAATGTTGCCATAGCATGCTTTCTGCGTCGTGGATAGCTAAGTCCTAACTCTATCGTTCATACTGGGAAAACGCCATATATGCGTTGTTAGACGAGCGGATAGTAATGGATGAAAATAGGTAAAAACTGCTTCGAGTAGTACCAATTTAGCACATTTTATGTTTTTTCTTCAAAATAGCTGACCCGATCAAGCTGAACATTTCCAGAAATGTGTATCAAAATGTAATTTAACTTCACGCGGAATTTCATTATCTTGGAGAATAAAAATACTTTCTTTTTTTCAGCTGTGATATTCTAATGGGTATTTTTGAAATTTCCAAAATTCGTAAAAATAAGAGTTACCACCCGATAATGCCACAAAACTATACAGATCTAAGTTAGATAAGGAACCATATTGAAAAAAAGTTTGAAGTTGATAGCTGTAACCGTTTGACCTGTAAAGAACCGACAAAAAAACATGAAAAAAACAAAAACATAAAGAATTCAGTATGTCAAATTGAATCCTCGCTGAAGCTCGTCTTCCAACCACGCATTTGTTACATTTACCAGTTGATGCAATAAAACCGTATTCAAAAACAGCGTATTTCTCGTGTTAATTTGATTGTCTTCAATTCGTTTATCAACCATGGCAACCTGCTCTCAACTAATGACACTCGCTCTCCAAGTGATCTTCTAAGCTGACGGATCAAGCATCTAATCAGCTTGACAGGCACTTTAAGCATACAGCGGTTGCCATGGTGATGGTTGTTAGGCACCTAGCGCCAGCAGCGCGGAGGTGGGTGCTGAGTGAAGCTTTCAGAACACTCGAATGTGGTTAGGTGATAGCAGATTGGAGGACAAATTTTCGAAGCGTGTTTTGTGACGTATTGTGAAACCTGAATTACACTCTTCAACTTATTCTGGATGAACGTTAGTGAAGATTTCCATCCAACTCTTTAGAAGCTTTGTCTGATGTTTTTTATTTGTTCATTTGTTTGTTTGTGGGCACTGCAATTGTCGCAGGGTTTGACCGATCGACATGAAACTTTTTCTGTATGAGCAAACTTATCCAACTTGGAATCCTAGTTTTTGGGTCAGATCGGTTGGACTATTTTTCTGAAACATCATCTCAAATTTTCAAAAAACACCATAAGATTGGGCTGAGCGGAAAAAATTGAGATATAAAATCCCACAATCTTGATTCGAATTTTCCGTAATTGAAAGAGTTGTATGCAATTTGGACCACCCGTTTTGTGGAAAATAATTGGATGAGCGTAGCGAAGATTTTCACTGAACTCTTACGGAACTTTGTCTGTGCGTTTTTTTTTCTTTTCTTTTTGTAAACACTGCACAGGTCGCAGGGTTTGACCGGGGATCGACAAGAAACTTTTTTTTATATGCAAACTTATCCAACTTAGAACTGTATAGTTTTGAGGTCTAATCGGTTGGACCATTTTTGAGAAACATCATTTAGAAGTTTCTAAAAACCCCATAAGATTTGGCTGGGCGGAAAAAATTGAAAAATTAAATCTCTTCAATATGATTCAAATTTCCCACAAATGTGAACACAAGAATAATATACATGAATAAAAATTTGGTTTGATATTCGGACCAGCCGTTTTGGAGAAAATAATATAATTAATGTATTTTATTCATCGGAAAGATGAAAATATTAGTTTAAAAATGTTGCATTGTCGAAGTAACGGCTTTCTAGATTCATTGACATCGGATGAAGTTCGGATCGGATCAAGGTTTGTAGAGTTTCAAGGTTTGTAGAGTTTTCGATTATACTTTATATAGACATCTCGCTCATCGTACAACGCACATCCTGCGTTTGCCTAGTGTAATACATGTTCTTTATTCATGTTGGATCATCGCCTTTCTTGAAGACAGTATCTTTCTATTCGAGCCATCTTTAAACATTCCCTCGGAAAATATTCTTCTCCAAATATTTCCTTAAACGAAATTTAAGCAGGAAATTGTTTCGCTCTTCAAGCAAAACGTGAGCTCAACAAATACATGACGTAATAATGATGCGACGCAAGAGAGCGATAGAGAGATAGAGAGAGAGAGAGAGAGAGAGAGAGAGAGAGAGAAAGGCTTATAGGGATTAGGAATAAGAGAAAGATGGATAGCTTTGACATCAATTTTGAATAACTTACATCATCATTTCTGTGTTTATCCTTGGCACATGGAGAGAAAAAAAAAAGAGAGAGAGAGAGAGAGAGAGAGAGAGAGAGAGAAAGAGACAGGGAGAGGAAGGGGGGGGAGAGAGAGAGAGAGAGAAGGATATATATAGCGAGAGGGAGAGAGAGAAAGAGAGAGAGAGAGAGAGAAAGAGATAGAGATAGAGGAGGAAAGAGAGAGAAAGAGAGAGAGAGAAAGAAAGAGCAAGAAAGAGAGAGAGAGAGAGAGAGAAAGAGATAGATAGAGTGAGAGAGAGGAGATAGAGGAAGAAATATATAGATATGGATGTATAGCATGAGAGAGACTGAGCTAGATGGATTGAGAGATGTGTGTTAGAGATGGAGTGAGAAAGAATAATATGGAGATGATAAGAGGGAGAGAGAGATATCAGGAGAAAGCAAGAGAGAAATATATATATATATATATATATATATATATATATATATATATCAAAGAAGGGCGAATTTCCGCAAAGATAGACTTACCATCAACCACCGGCCCTCAAAACTTCAGACATCATATATATATATATATATATATATATATATATATATATTTATATATATATATATATATATATGTATATATTATATATATATATATATATCTATATATATATATATATATATATATAGATAGAGAGAGAGAGAGAGAGAGAGAGAGAGAGAGAGAGAGAGAGTCACGATCTGCAGGAGATTATACATTGAAAGCAGCTCATATCTTGAACGACCTCTTGAGACACACGAAGAAACACGAACATGTACGAATATGTACGAAGATGTCAGAAGAAAGGGATGACACACGAGATGTCTGTGCTGCCTGGTAACTGGATCATGACGTCATACGTTCAAAGCACTTAGTTGCAAGACTGTCTGGTGAAGAACATGTAGTCTATTGTTTGCTCAACGACTTTTTCAATTGTCATGTTATTAGATGAACGCTAGCGAAATTTAACATGCAACTCTTATGGAGCTTTGTCTGTCTGTTTCATGTTTGTTTGTTTGTTTGTTGTTGGCACTGGACAGGTCGCAGGAATTCACTGATCGGCATTGAACTTTTTTTGCATACGCAGACTTATCCAACTTAGAACAGTATAGTTTTTGAGTCCAATAGGTTCAACCACTTTTTAGATAAACCATTTCAAAGTTTTGAAAAACCCCGTAAGAAATGGCTGGGAGGAAAAATCTTGAAATCAATATATTTCAACAGAACTCAAAATTCTCCCAAACGTAACTACAACCATGATGCACATTATCTCACCTTTCCTATTGGAATCGGACGAGCCGTTTCAAAGAAAATAATTATTCAGTGAATTATATGATCAAGGTGTGTAGAGTTTCGCTCATCTCACAACGCGCATTCCGCGTTTGCCTAGTTAGATGAGCGTTAGCGAAGATTCACACGTGACTCTTATGGAGCTTCCTCTGTTGTTTGTTTGTTCGTTTGTTTGTTTGTTTGTAAGCACTGCACAGGTCGCAGGGTTTCATTGATCGAAATGATTTTATTTTTGTATACACAAACTCATCCAACTTGGAACAATATAGTTCTGGGGTTAAATCGGTTGGACCATGTATGAATAAATAAATTTGATAAATATCATCTCATAATTTATGAATACCCCATGAGATTTGGCTGAGCGTATAAAAATTGAAGATAAATTATCCGATATAATACAAATTATTCTCAAATGGTTACACAAAAATGATATACATTAACAAAAAACTGTATGCAATTTGGATCAGCCGTATGGAGAAAATAATGTAATAAATGTTTTTCATTCATCAAATAAATGGAAATAATGGCGGAAACATGTTGCAGTGATAGTCACGGCTCCCTAGATTCTATATTTACCGAATGAAGTATATTTCATATGATCAAGGTGTGTAGAGTTTTCGATTATACTTTACATAGACATCTCGCTCATCTTACAACGCATATTCTGCGTTGACCTAGTTAGACGAGCTTTAGCGAGGATTCAATTTGACATACTGAAAATAATTGATGTCCGTTTTTATGTTATTTCTATTTTTATTTTTATTTTTATTTATATTTCTTTCTATGTTTTTATGTCGGTTCTCCACAGGTCAAACGGCTTCAGCTATCAACTTCAAACTTTTTTTCAATATGGTTCCTCATCTAACTTAGATCTGTATAGTTTTGTGGCATTACCGGGTGGCAACTTTTTCTCAATGAATTATAAAAATTTCAAAAATACCCATTAGAATAACATAGCGGAAAAAAAATATATTTCTATTTTCCCAAGAATGAAATTTTAGTCAAGTTGAATTACATTTTGATACACATTTCTGAAAAATTTCATCTCGATCGGATCAGCCATTTTGAAAAAAAACATAAAATGTGCTAAATTGGTATCACTCGAAGCAGTTTTTACCCATTTTTACCCATACTATTATTATCCACTCGTCTAACAACGCATATATGGCGTTTTCCTAGTCGTGAACATTACCGGATCGATTCTATTGAAGTCTCGCAGCTTGTCTGTATGAACGTGATTATAACGTGGTTATAGCGTGGTTATTCTGCGATCTGTCAACACACATCATCTCGAGTGACGTCGTTAAACCGTTAGCATTCATCACATCGAGTCGTAATTACAATGAATATAAATATAATCAGGTTTTACGACGCAATCGGAGGAGTGGTACCGATAGGAGGATATGTATCATATATATATATATATATATATATATATATATATATATATATATATATATATATATATATATATATATATATATATATATATATATATATATATATATTTATATATATATATATATATACATATATTTATATATAATGAAGAGTGAATGATCGCATACTCTACACACCTTGATACATATAGACTAACTATACTGAATTAGTTGAAGTTCGAATCTAGTGAGCCTTGAACCTTGACAAGATAATTATGCTATCATTTGTATCCATCTCGTGAATGAGAAAAAAAATGTATTACATTTATTTTTAAAATGGCAGTACTGAATTGCATACACATTCGTAAGTGTATCGATTTGGAGTTCACATTCAAATGAAATTTGATATTTTTGTTACAGATTTTATTTCCCAAATTTTCTTGCCTGACCTGATATTATAGGTTTTCGGAAACTCTGAGGTGGTATTTATCAAGGAATGTTACAACCGAATCAACTTGAAACAATTCAACTCTCAAGTTGAATAAGTCTGCGTATACAGAAGAAGTGTCATGATGTTCAGTTGAACCATGCAACCTGTGCAGAACTAACAAACAAACAAACAAATAGTGAACAAACAAACAAAGCTGCATAAGAGTAGGATGAAGGTCTTCACTATCGCTTATTTCATAGTTACCAGGAAAACGCCTTATATGCGTTGATAGACGAGCGGAGCGGCGTTGATAGACGGAGTAATAGTATGGGTAAAAATGGGTGAAAACTGCTTCGAGTGGTACCAATTTAGCACATTTCATGTTTTTTCTTCAGAATGGATGACCCGATCAAGCTGAAAATTTCCAGATTTGTGTATCAAAATGTAAATCAACTTCACGCAAAATTTAATTCTTTTGGAAAATGAAAATTAGTTCTTTTTTACCACTGTGTTATTCTAATGGGTATTTCTGAAATTTCTGAAATTCATAAAATAAAAAAAAACACCCGATAATGCAACAAAACTATGCAGATCTAAGTTGGATGAGGAACCATATTGGAAAAAAAATTGAAGTTGACAACTGTAGCCGTTTGGGTTGACCCCTGGAGAACCGACAAAAAACATGAAAAGAACATAAAAAAAAACGAACACCAATTTTTTTCAGTATGACAAATTGAATCCTCGCTAAAGTTCGTCTGATTATCACAGTTTTCACCTCCATGGATTGAGTTGAAAACCTTCAAACTTTGTGGGGATAGGCCTAAGACGTATACCCAATGTATATTACATTTCTCCTCCATCTTCTCTCTCTCTCTCTCTCTCTCTCTCTCAATACACATCTATATGTCTCTCTCTCACATACATTTCTTCGCAAGTTTTTCGTTCCTATTGGATTCGTATTGAACTCGTGATATAACTGATACCCACTTCTCACTGCCTTCTATACAGACATATCGCCCACAGCCTTCTCGATATCACACACTGCCACCTGAATACTGGGTATATTGCACTTTTATAATATCGTCTCACAAATCGAATAACATTTACTCCAACGAGATTCAATAGTAAACCATAAAGTGGTGATTGCGTTGCGATGCGCGCTGCCAAACGGTGTGAGCAGGAACTAACGACTGACATGACAGGGCAGGGGAAGCAGACATTGTTGACAATTTCTATTGTTGACAATCATTATATTGTTGACATTGACTAGAAAAACGCGTTATGTGACGGATGGGCTAATGAGAATTGAATTGAATTACTTCAAAAAGAATATCGAAATTATTAGACGAGCTTTAGCGAGGATTCAATTTGACATACTGAAAAAAATTGGTGTTCGTTTTTTTTTTTTTTTTTTTTTTATATGTTTTTTTGTCGGTTCTCCACAGGTCAAACGGCTACATCTATCAACTTCAAACGTTTAGTCAATATGGTTCCTCATCTAACTCATGTCTGTATAGTTTTGTGGCATTATCAGGGGGTAACTTTTTTTTTATGAATTTAGAAATTTCAAAAATACCCATTAGAATAACATAGCGGGAAAAAAAATTCATTTTCCCCAAAAAATGAAATTTTGCGTGAAGTTGAATTACATTCTGATACACATTTATAAAAAATTTCAGCTTGATCGGGTCAGCCATTTCGAAGAATAAACATAAAATGTGCTAAATTGGTACCACTCGGAGCAGTTTTTACCCATTTTTACCCATACTATTACTATTCGCTCGTCTAACAACGCATATATGGCGTTTTCCTAGTATTGTTAACATTGACTAGGAAAACGCGTTATGTGACGGATGAGCTAATGAGAATTGAATTGAATTATTTCAAAAGTTATATCAAGTTGGTGTGTAGCCGGCATGTATGTTAAGAATCATCTTTCCATTCCGGTTGGTTTGTTTCGTAGACTATTCCAATGAATTCAACATTGAATTTGATTCATTATTACGTGTAATGCTAGACTACCAGGAAAACGCCATATGTGCGTTGTTAGACGAGCGAATAGTAATAGTATGAGTAAAAATGGGTAAAAACTGCTTCGAGTGGCACCAATTTAGCACATTTTATGTTTTTTCTTCAGAATGGCTGACCCGATCAAGCTGGAAATTTCCAGGAATGTGTATCAAATTGTAATTTAACTTCATGCGGGATTTCAGTTTTCGGAAAATAAAAGTATTTTCTTTTTTTTTCCGCTGTGTTATTCTAATGGGTATTTTTAAAATTTCTAAATTTCATAAAAAAAAGTTACCACCCGATATTGCCAAAAAATTGTTCAGAACTATGTCAGATGAGAAACAAACTTAGAACAAGTTTGAAGTTTATAGCTGTAGTCGTTTGACCTGTGGAGAACCGACAAAAAACATGAAAAAAAACATAAAAAACATAAGAACGAACACCAATTTTGTTCAGTATCCAATTGAATGTCCAATTATGTCCAAATATCTCGCTTGAGCTCGGCCAATTATATGAAACGTAATGACAGCTGTATACATATATACACGTTGTGATCAAAACAATTATGTCATTACCCTCCTTTTATGATTACTAGGCAAACGCAGGATGTGCGTTGTACGATGAGCGAGATGTCTATATGAAGTATAATCGAGAACTGTACAAACCTTGATCATTTGAAATGAACTTCATCCGATGTCAATGAATCTAGAAAGCCGTGACCTCGACAATGCAACATTTTTCAACTAATATTTCTATCTTTCCGATGAATAAAATACATTTATTATATTATTTTCTCCAAAACGGCTGGTCCGAACATCTAACCAAATTTTTATTCATGTATATTATTCTTGTGTTCACATTTGTGGAAAATTTGAATCATATTGAAGAGATTTAATTTTTCAATTTTTTCCGCTCAGCCAAATCTTATGGGGTTTTTAGAAACTTCTAAATGATGTTTCTCAAAAATGGTCCAACCGATTACACCTCAGAACTATACAGTTCTAAGTTGGATAAGTTTGCATATAAAAAAAAAGTTTCATGTCGATCGGTCAAACCCTGCGACCTGTGCAGTGTTTACAAACAAACAAAAAAAAAAAAAAAAAAAAAAACGCACAGACAAAGTTCCGTGAGAGTTCAGTGAAAATCTTCGCTACGCTCATCTAATTACTCATTCTCAATATTTTTTCTGATGATAGAGGTGGCCTTGTTTTAATTGTTCTTCATCAATTGGTGACACTTGTTGCTTGGTTTAATTGGTTTTCTTAATAGCTATTGAGCGATGTATCAAAATGTCTTTATCTTTTTATTTTCACATCTAATCCACTGATCGGATTTCAGTGAAAGTTCGGAATAATGTGTATCATTATTATATTGAGATTATATGGGAATTCGAATTTTTTGAAGGGACATTTTTGCTTCACGAAATTTCTTCTATGGCATATTCTTATGGGAAATTTGGAAACTGGAGAATAGTTATCTCAGAAGTAATGCAACCGATTGCGCATAAAAAAACAATGGGATTCAAATCAGATGATGACACTTGGGCATGCCAAGTTCCAATTTAATTTTAATTTTCTTTTGACCTGTAGAGCGCGAACATGAAAAAAATGTACTTTATATCAACTTCAAACTTTTTTTTCAATATGGTTCCTCATCTAACTTAGATCTGTATAGTTTTGTGGCATTATAGGGTGATAACTTTTTTTTGATGAATTTTTTAAATTGCAGAAATACCCATTAGAATGACACAGCGGAGAAAAATGTTACTATCCAAAAAAAAAAAAAATGCGTGAGTTTGAATTAAATTTTGATACACATTTCTGAGAATTTTCAGTTTGATCGGGTCAGCCATTTGGAAGAAAAAACATAAAATGTGCTAAATTGGTACTACTCGAAGCAGTGATTACACATTTTTACCCATACTATTACTATCCGCTCGTCTAACAACGCATATATGGCGTTTTCCTAGCTTCATTTTCTACATTCGTCTTATTGTTATATTATTAAAAAAATACCAGAATGAAATTGAAAAAATGTTGCCCGAATGAAATACGCGAGTGATTTTTTTTTTTTTTCTATTATTATTGGGTTTAACGACGCACTGTTATGATAGCGCAGATCTAATGGCGTCGGATGGATGATCAATGAGATGATGGGATGATGAGATGAAGGCTCTTGGGTAATGGGAAGGATAGTGGGAAGGAAGCGGTCATGGCCGACTTATTGTAGGAACCATCCTGGCATTAGCCTAGACTACAGAGGGAAACCATGAAAAACCTCTGTCAAGATGGTCGGCGGCGGGGATCGAACTGGGTTCGGAATTCCCCTCGCCTGCCGGATCACATGAAGCGAGCGCATTAACCACTGCGCTACATGTGCCGGTATGTGGTTATTTTTGTTAGTTAGGTTTTATGCATGAAAAGATCATAAATAATGTTATTAAAACTGAAACTAAACGCGCAGTGCAATAAAGAAGTAACAAGACTTGTAATTTGGCAGCGCAAATTGGTGCATATTACTCAGCTTTACTCACGGCTATAAAACGATGTCGTGGACTCATACGTACGATAGCTATGTTCCAAGGTGTCAAGAACAATATTTAATGTTCCACTGTTAAACCTGGTCTGGAACACATACTAGGAAAACGCCATATATATGTTGTTAGACGAGTGGATAGTAATAGTATGGGTCAAAACTGCTTCGAGTGGTACCAATTTAGCACATTTTATGTTTTTTCTTCAAAATGGTGGACCCGATCAAGCTGATTTCCAGAAATGTGTATCAAAATGTGATTCAACTTCACGCAAAAGTTCATTTTTTGGGAATTTTTCTCTTCTTTTTTTCCGCCATGTTATTCTAATGGGTTCTCATTGATTTTTCCGCCATGTTATTCTAATGGGTTCTAAATGGGTTCTAATTCTAATTGATTCTCTGAATTAAATTAATATGAAAAGCTTATTGTTATTCATCATTCCAGTCAATTATACTAACGCATAACATTATTTATATATTATTGAATCACGTACTGTATTGATGATTAAGATCTATTGGCGACGGCGATCGATGAGAGAGGTGATGAGTAGTTGATATGAGAGGTTAATTCATCAGCTGTTTTGGTCAATAGCGAGGAAACAATAACAAGTTCATATTTTCAAGTAAGAAGGAAACACCAAGAAACATCTGCCGGTCGGAGGTTTGGAAGCCCCGAACTCCCGAATGACAGTTGAGCGTGCTAGCGACTGATCAACCTGTCTCAAGTCAAGATGGAAGATCATGGCGGGAATCGAGCCCCGGTCTCCTGAACGACGTTTCAGCGCCTCCAACAATATAGCCTGTATCAATTATTTTTCTCCTTCTTCCTATTCTTTTTCTTCCTCTTTTTCTTTTTCTTCTTCTTCTTCTTCTTCTTCTTCTTCTTCTTCTTCTTCTTCTTCTTCTTCTTTTTTTCCGTCTTCTTTTTCTTCTTCTATTGTTGTATTGAACTCGGAGTCATAATCCATCCAACAATTGAATCTACTATAAATAGCGATTTTTGAATATTGATGAGATTTTCTTTGAGGAACTTTTAAATGATTTAGAAAATGTTGTAGTATTCATTATTCTGTCTTGATATACGTTCTACAATATTTATAGCTTGAGGGACTTTATATTTCAACGAATAAATAAAACGTTCTTTTTCAGGTTCGGAACACGAATGAGATATAGGAAGGGTTTTAAAAGGTTAGTTAGGGAAAGAGCTCAATTAATCCCCCAGGGAAAA